>CM038393.1:136711190-136804134 GCA_021498475.1 Saguinus midas
CTTGCCAGAAACTTGTTTCTAACTTTTAAATCTAAAGGAGATTTAACTCACTTAGCTGAACAAACGCACAGCAGAGAAGATTGAAGGATATGTTGCTTCTGTGTTTTAGGCAGAGTTTCACTGCTATTTCGTTATATGCGGAATACTGCTGGAAAGGCCTGTTTTGGGAACTCTCCACAAAAACGTTTCCAGACTTTCCTTCAACACATGAGTTTAACTCTGTAAGTTAAATGCACATTGACAACCGTTCTGTTAGGTAGCTCGTTTTGGTTTTAGAAGCAGAGTTCTCCTTACAACATATACTCCCATTCACTCAGAAATGTCCAAATGCAGCTCTTGCCAGAAATGTGTCTCTAACTCCTGAATCTAAAGGGAGATGTAACTCACTTAGCTGAACAAATGCACAGCAGAGCAGATTGAAGGATACGTTGCTTCTGTGGTGTAGGCAGAGTTTTACTGCTATTTAGTTATATGCAGGAATACTACTGGAAAGGCCTGTTTTGAGATCTCTCCCAGAAAGCATTTCCAGACTTTCCCTTCAACACAAGAGTTTTACTCTGTAAGTTGAATGCACACATTGACAACCCTTCTGTTAGGTAGCTTCGTTTTGGTTTTAGAAGCAGAGAGTTCTTAAAGCGTATACTCCCATTCACTCAGAATTGTCCAAACGCAGCTCTTGCCAGAAATGTGTCTCTAACTCCTGAATCTAAAGGGAGATGTAACTCACTTAGCTGAACAAACGCACAGCAGAGTAGATTGAAAGATTGGTTGCTTCTGTGCTCTAGGGGGAGTTTTACTGCTATTTCGTTATATGCGGGAATACTGCTGGTAAGGCCTGTTTTGAGATCTCTCCACAGAAAGCGTTTCCAGACTTCCCTTCAACACAAGAGTTTTACTCTGTAAGTTGAATGCACACATTGACAACCATTCTGTTAGGTAGCTCCGTTTTGGTTTTAGAAGCCTAGATTTCTCATTACAGCATATATTCCCATTCACTCAGTAATGTCCAAAGCAGCTCTTGCCAGAAATGTGTTTCTAACTCCTGAATCTAAAGGAGATTTAACTCACTTAGCTGAACAAATGCACAGCAGATCAGATTGAAGGGTACGTTGCTTCTGTGTTTTAGGCAGAGTTTTACTGCTATTTCATTATATGCGGGAATACTGCTTTGAAGGCCTGTTTTGAGATCTCTCCACAGAAAATGTTTCCAGACTTCCCCTTCAACACACGAGTTTAACTCTGTAAGTTGAATGCACACATTGAAAACCATTCTTTTAGGTAGCTCCGTTTTGGTTTTAGAAGCAGAGAGTTCTCCTTACAGCATATATTCCCATTCACTCAGCAATGTCCAAACGCAGCTCTTGCCAGAAACTTGTTTCTAACTCCTGAATCTAAAGGCAGATTTAACTCACTTAACTGAACAAACGCACATCAGAGTAGATTGAAACATACGTTGCTTTTGTGTTTTAGGCAGAGTTTTACTGATATTTTGTTATATGCGGGAATATTGCTGGAAAGGCCTGTTTTGAGATCTCTCCACAGAAAGCGTTTCCAGACTTCCCCTTCAACACACGAGTTTAACTCTTTAAGTTGAATGCACACATTGACAACCATTCTGTTAGGTAGCTCCGTGTTGATATTAGAAGCAGAGAGTTCTTAAAGCGTATAATCCCATTCACTCAGAATTGTCCAAACGCAGCTCTTGCCAGAAACGTGTTTCTAACTCCTGAATCTACAGTAAGATTTAACTCACTTAGCTGAACAAACGCACAGCAGAACAGATTGAAGGTTACGTTGCTTCTGTGTTTTAGGCAGAGTTTCACTGCTATTTTGTTATATGCGGGAATACTTCTGGAAAGGCCTGTTTTGACATCTCTTCACAGAAAGCGTTTCCAGACTTCCCTTCAACACACGAGTTTAATTCTGTAAGTTCAATGCACACATTGAAAACCATTCTGTTAGGTAGCTCCGTTTTGGTTTTAGAAGCCTAGATTTCTCATTACAGCATATATTCCCATTCACTCAGCAATGTCCAAACGCAGCTCTTGCCAGAAACTTGTTTCTAACTCCTGAATCTAAAGGCAGATTTAACTCACTTAACTGAACAAACGCACATCAGAGTAGATTGAAACATACGTTGCTTTTGTGTTTTAGGCAGAGTTTTACTGATATTTTGTTATATGCGGGAATATTGCTGGAAAGGCCTGTTTTGAGATCTCTCCAAATAAAGCGTTTCCAGACTTCCCCTTCAACACACGAGTTTAACTCTTTAAGTTGAATGCACACATTGACAACCATTCTGTTAGGTAGCTCCGTGTTGATATTAGAAGCAGAGAGTTCTTAAAGCGAATAATCCCATTCACTCAGAATTGTCCAAACGCAGCTCTTGCCAGAAACGTGTTTCTAACTCCTGAATCTACAGTAAGATTTAACTCACTTAGCTGAACAAACGCACAGCAGAACAGATTGAAGGTTACGTTGCTTCTGTGTTTTAGGCAGAGTTTCACTGCTATTTCGTTGTATGCGGGAATACTTCTGGAAAGGCCTGTTTTGACATATCTTCACGGAAAGCGTTTCCAGACTTCCACTTAAACACACGATTTTAACTCTGTAAGTTGAATGCACACCTTGACAACCATTTAGTTAGGTAGCTCCATTTTGGTTTTAGAAGGAGAGAGTTCTCCTTACAGCCTATACTCCCATTCACTCAGGAATGTCCAAACGCAGCTCTTGCCAGAAACTTGTTTCTAACTCCTGAATCTAAAGGGAGATTTAACTCACTTAGCTGAACAAACGCACAGCAGAGAAGATTGAAGGATATGTTGCTTCTGTGTTTTAGGCAGA
Source organism: Saguinus midas (assembly GCA_021498475.1). Taxonomy (NCBI): domain Eukaryota; kingdom Metazoa; phylum Chordata; class Mammalia; order Primates; family Cebidae; genus Saguinus; species Saguinus midas. Next base: position 136,714,035 of record CM038393.1, read on the forward strand.
GTTTCACTGCTATTTCGTTATATGCGGGAATAGTGCTGGAAAGGCCTGTTTTGGGAACTCTCCACAAAAAACGTTTCCAGACTTCCCTTCAACACATGAGTTTAACTCTGTAAGTTAAATGCACATTGACAACCATTCTGTTATGTAGCTCCGTTTTGATTTTAGAAGCAGAGAGTTCTCCTTACATCATATACTCCCATTCACTCAGAAATGTCCAAATGCAGCTCTTGCCAGAAATGTGTCTCTAACTCCTGAATCTAAAGGGAGATGTAACTCACTTAGCTGAACAAACGCACAGCAGAGCAGATTGAAAGATACGTTTCTGCTGTGTTTTAGGCCAAGATTTACTTCTATTTTGTTATATGCGGGAATACTACTGGAAAGGCCTGTTTTGAGATCTCTCCACAGAAAGCATTTCCAGACTTCCCCTTCAATACACGAGTTTAACTCTGTACGTTGAATGCACACATTGACAACCGTTCTGTTATGTAGCTCGGTTTTGGTTTTAGAAACATGGATTTCTCCTTACAGCATTTACTCCCATTCACTCAGGAATGTCCAAAAGGCAGCTCTTGCCAGAAACGTGTTTCTAATTCTTGAATCTAAAGGCAGATTTAACTCACTTAGCTGAACAAATGCACAGCAGATCAGATTGAAGGGTACGTTGCTTCTGTGTTTTAGGCAGAATTTTACTGCTATTTCGTTATATGCGGGAATACTGCTGGAAAGGCCTGTTTTGAGATCTCTCACCAGAAAGCATTTCCAGACTTTCCCTTCAACACAAGAGTTTTACTCTGTAAGTTGAATGTGCACATTGACAACCCTTCTGTTAGGTAGCTTCGTTTTGGTTTTAGAAGCAGAGAGTTCTTAAAGCGTATACTCCCATTCACTCAGAATTGTCCAAACGCAGCTCTTGCCAGAAACTTGTTTCTAACTTTTAAATCTAAAGGGAGATTTAACTCACTTAGCTGAACAAATGCACAGCAGATCAGATTGAAGGGTACGTTGCTTCTGTGTTTTAGGCAGAGTTTCACTGCTATTTCGTTATATGCGGGAATAGTGCTGGAAAGGCCTGTTTTAGGAACTCTCCACAAAACTTTTCCAGAATTTCCCTTCAACACATGAGTTTAACTCTGTAAGTTAAATGCACATTGACAACCGTTCTGTTAGGTAGCCTCGTTTTGATTTTAGAAGCAGAGAGTTCTCCTTACAACATATACTCCCATTCACTCAGAAATGCCCAAATGCAGCTCTTGCCAGAAATGTTTCTAACTCCTGAATCTAAAGGAGATGTAACTCACTTAGCTGAACAAACGCACAGCAGAGCAGATTGAAGGAAACGTTTCTGCTGTGTTTTAGGCAGAGTTTTACTTCTATTTTGTTATATGCGGGAATACTACTGGAAAGGCCTGTTTTGAGATCTCTCCACAGAAAGCATTTCCAGACTTACCCTTCAACACAAGAGTTTTACTCTGTAAGTTGAATGCACACATTGACAACCTTCTGTTAGGTAGCTCGTTTTGGTTTTAGAAGCAGAGAGTTCTTAAAGGGTGTACTCCCATTCACTCAGAATTGTCCAAACGCAGCTCTTGCCAGAAACTTGTTTCTAACTTTTAAATCTAAAGGGAGATTTAACTCACTTAGCTGAACAAACGCACATCAGAGTAGATTGAAACATACGTTGCTTTTGTGTTTTAGGCAGAGTTTTACTTCTATTTTGTTATATGCGGGAATACTACTGGAAAGGCCTGTTTTGAGATCTCTCCCCAGAAAGCATTTCCAGACTTTCCCTTCAACACAAGAGTTTTACTCTGTAAGTTGAATGCACACATTGACAACCCTTCTGTTAGGTAGCTCGTTTTGGTTTTAGAAGCAGAGAGTTCTTAAAGCATATACTCCCATTCACTCAGAATTGTCCAAACGCAGCTCTTGCCAGAAACTTGTTTCTAACTTTTAAATCTAAAGGGAGATTTAACTCACTTAGCTGAACAAACACACAGCAGAGTAGATTGAAGGATTGGTTGCTTCTGTGCTCTAGGGAGAGTTTTACTGCTATTTCGTTATATGCGGGAATACTGCTGGTAAGGCCTGTTTTGAGATCTCTCCACAGAAAGCGTTTCCAGACTTCCCTTCAACACAAGAGTTTTACTCTGTAAGTTGAATGCACACATTGACAACCGTTCTGTTAGGTAGCTCCGTTTTGGTTTTAGAAGCCTAGATTTCTCATTACAGCATATATTCCCATTCACTCAGTAATGTCCAAACGCAGCTCTTGCCAGAAACATGTTTCTAACTCCTGAATCTAAAGGGAGATTTAACTCACTTAGCTGAACAAATGCACAGCAGATCAGATTGAAGGGTACGTTGCTTCTGTGTTTTAGGCAGAGTTTTACTGCTATTTCGTTATATGCGGGAATACTGCTTTGAAGGCCTGTTTTGAGATCTCTCCACAGAAAATGTTTCCAGACTTCCCTTCAACACACGAGTTTAACTCTGTAAATTCAATGCACACATTGAAAACCATTCTGTTAGGTAGCTCCGTTTTGTTTTTAGAAGCAGAGAGTTCTCCTTACAGCATATATTCTCTTTCACTCAGCAATGTCCAAACGCAGCTCTTGCCAGAAACTTGTTTCTAACTCCTGAATCTAAAGGGAGATTTAACTCACTTAACTGAACAAACGCACATCAGAGTAGATTGAAACATACGTTGCTTTTGTGTTTTAGGCAGAGTTTTACTGATATTTTGTTATATGCGGGAATATTGCTGGAAAGGCCTGTTTTGAGATCTCTCCAAAGAAAGCGTTTCCAGACTTCCCCTTCAACACACGAGTTTAACTCTGTAAATTGAATGCACACATTGACAACCGTTCTGTTAGGTAGCATTGTTTTGGTTTTAGAAGCAGAGTTCTCCTTACAGCATATACTCCCATTCACTCAGGAATGTCCAAAGGCAGCTCTTGCCAGAAACGTGTTTCTAACTCCTGAATCTAAAGGGAGATTTAACTCACTTAGCTGAACAAACGCACAGCAGAGCAGATTGAAGGATACGTTGCTTCTGTGTTTTAGGCAGAGTTTTACTGCTATTTCGTTATATGCGGGAATACTGCTGGAAAGGCCTGTTTTGAGATCTCTCCACAGAAAGCGTTTCAGACTTCCCTTCAACATACGAGTTTAACTCTGTAAGTTGAATGCACACATTGACAACCATTCTGTTAGGTAGCTCCGTGTTGATATTAGAAGCAGAGAGTTCTTAAAGCGTATACTCCCATTCACTCAGAATTGTCCAAACGCAGCTCTTGCCAGAAACGTGTTTCTAACTCCTGAATCTACAGTAAGATTTAACTCACTTAGCTGAACAAACGCACAGCAGAACAGATTGAAGGTTACGTTGCTTCTGTGTTTTAGGCAGAGTTTCACTGCTATTTCATTATATGCGGGAATACTTCTGGAAAGGCCTGTTTTGACATCTCTTCACAGAAAGCGTTTCCAGACTTCCCCTTAAACACACGATTTTAACTCTGTAAATTGAATGCACACCTTGACAACCATTTAGTTAGGTAGCTCCGTTTTGGTTTTAGAAGCAGAGAGTTCTCCTTACAGCATATACTCCCATTCACTCAGAAATGTCCAAACGCAGCTCTTGCCAGAAACGTGTTTCTAACTCCTGAATCTAAAGGGAGATTTAACTCACTTAGCTGAACAAACGCACAGCAGAGAAGATTGAAGGATATGTTGCTTCTGTGTTTTAGGCAGAGTTTCACTGCTATTTCGTTATATGCGGGAATAGTGCTGGAAAGGCCTGTTTTGAGAACTCTCCACAGAAAATGTTTCCAGACTTCCTTCAACACATGAGTTTAACTCTGTAAGTTAAATGCACATTGACAACCATTCTGTTAGGTAGCTCCGTTTTGATTTTAGAAGCAGAGAGTTCTCCTTACAACATATACTCCCATTCACTCAGAAATGTCCAAATGCAGCTCTTGCCAGAAATGTGTCTCTAACTCCTGAATCTAAAGGAGATGTAACTCACTTAGCTGAACAAAGCACAGCAGAGCAGATTGAAGGATACGTTTCTTCTGTGTTTTAGGCAGAGTTTTACTTCTATTTTGTTATATGCGGGAATACTACTGGAAAGGCCTGTTTTGAGATCTCTTCACAGAAAGCGTTTCCAGACTTCCCCTTAAACACACGATATTAACTCTGTAAGTTGAATGCACACCATGACAACCATTTAGTTATGTAGCTTTATTTTGGTTTTAGAAGCAGAGAGTTCTTAAAGTGTATACTCCCATTCACTCAGAATTGTCCAAACGCAGCTCTTGCCAGAAACTTGTTTCTAACTTTTAAATCTAAAGGGAGATTTAACTCACTTAGCTGAACAAACGCACAGCAGAGTAGATTGAAGGATTGGTTGCTTCTGTGTTTTAGGCAGAGTTTTACTGCTATTTCCTTATATGCGGGAATACTGCTGGTAAGGCCTGTTTTGAGATCTCTCCACAGAAAGCGTTTCCAGACTTTCCCTTCAACACAAGAGTTTTACTCTGTAAGTTGAATGCACACATTGACAACCGTTCTGTTAGGTAGCTCCGTTTTGGTTTTAGAAGCCTAGATTTCTCATTACAGCATATATTCCCATTCACTCAGTAATGTCCAAACGCAGCTCTTGCCAGAAACATGTTTCTAACTCCTGAATCTAAAGGGAGATTTAACTCACTTAGCTGAACAAATGCACAGCAGATCAGATTGAAGGGTACGTTGCTTCTGTGTTTTAGGCAGAGTTTTACTGCTATTTCGTTATATGCGGGAATACTGCTTTGAAGGCCTGTTTTGAGATCTCTCCACAGAAAATGTTTCCAGACTTCCCCTTCAACACACGAGTTTAATTCTGTAAGTTCAATGCACACATTGACAACCATTCTGTTAGGTAGCTCCGTTTTGATTTTAGAAGCAGAGAGTTCTCCTTACAGCATATATTCCCATTCACTCAGAATTGTCCAAATGCAGCTCTTGCCAGAAACTTGTTTCTAACTCCTGAATCTAAAGGCAGATTTAACTCACTTAACTGAACAAACGCACATCAGAGTAGATTGAAACATACGTTGCTTTTGTGTTTTAGGCAGAGTTTTACTGCTATTTCGTTATATGCGGGAATACTGCTGGAAAGGCCTGTTTTGAGATCTCTCCACAGAAAGCGTTTCCAGACTTCCCTTCAACACACGAGTTTAACTCTGTAAGTTAAATGCACACATTGACAACCGTTCTGTTAGGTAGCTCCGTTTTGATTTTAGAAGCAGAGTTCTCCTTACAGCATATACTCCCATTCACTCAGAATGTCCAAATGCAGCTCTTGCCAGAAATGTGTCTCTAACTCCTGAATCTAAAGGGAGATGTAACTCACTTAGCTGAACAAATGCACAGCAGAGCAGATTGAAGGATACGTTGCTTCTGTGTTTTAGGCAGAGTTTTACTTCTATTTTGTTATATGCGGGAATACTGCTGGAAAGGCCTGTTTTGAGATCTCTCCCCAGAAAGCATTTCCAGACTTTCCCTTCAACACAAGGGTTTTACTCTGTAAGTTGAATGCACACATTGACAACCCTTCTGTTAGGTAGCTTCGTTTTGGTTTTAGAAGCAGAGAGTTCTTAAAGCATATACTCCCATTCACTCAGAATTGTCCAAAGCAGCTCTTGCCAGAAACATGTTTCTAACTCCTGAATCTAAAGGGAGATTTAACTCACTTAGCTGAACAAACGCACAGCAGAGTAGATTGAAGGATTGGTTGCTTCTGTGTTTTAGGCAGAGTTTTACTGCTATTTTGTTATATGCGGGAATACTGCTTGAAAGGCCTGTTTTGAGATCTCTCCACAGAAAGCGTTTCCAGACTTCCCTTCAACACAAGGGTTTTACTCTGTAAGTTGAATGCACACATTGACAACAGTTCTGTTAAGTAGCTCCGTTTTGGTTTTAGAAGCCTAGATTTCTCATTACAGCATATATTCCCATTCACTCAGAAATGTCCAAACGCAGCTCTTGCCAGAAACATGTTTCTAACTCCTGAATCTACAGTAAGATTTAACTCACTTAGCTGAACAAATGCACAGCAGAACAGATTGAAGGTTACGTTGCTTCTGTGTTTTAGGCAGAGTTTCACTGCTATTTCGTTATATGCGGGAATACTGCTGGAAAGGCCTGTTTTGACATCTCTTCACAGAAAGCGTTTCCAGACTTCCCCTTAAACACACGATTTTAACTCTGTAAGTTGAATGCACACCTTGACAACCATTTAGTTAGGTAGCTCCATTTTGGTTTTAGAAGGAGAGAGTTCTCCTTACAGCATATACTCCCATTCACTCAGGAATGTCCAAAAGGCAGCTCTTGCCAGAAACGTGTTTCTAATTCCTGAATCTAAAGGGAGATTTAACTCACTTAGCTGAACAAACGCACAGCAGAGAAGATTGAAGGATATGTTGCTTCTGTGTTTTAGGCAGAGTTTCACTGCTATTTCGTTATATGCGGAATACTGCTGGAAAGGCCTGTTTTGAGATCTCTCCACAGAAAATGTTTCCAGACTTCCTTCAACACATGAGTTTAACTCTGTAAGTTAAATGCACATTGACAACCATTCTGTTAGGTAGCTCCGTTTTGATTTTAGAAGCAGAGAGTTCTCCTTACAACATATACTCCCATTCACTCAGAAATGTCCAAATGCAGCTCTTGCCAGAAACTGTTTCTAACTCCTGAATCTAAAGGGAGATGTAACTCACTTAGCTGAACAAAGCACAGCAGAGCAGATTGAAGGATACGTTGCTTCTGTGTTTTAGGCAGAGTTTTACTGCTATTTTGTTATATGCGGAATACTGCTTGAAAGGCCTGTTTTGAGATCTCTCCACAGAAAGCGTTTCCAGACTTCCCTTCAACACATGAGTTTAACTCTGTAAGTTGAATGCACATTGACAACCATTCTGTTAGGTAGCTCCGTGTTGATATTAGAAGCAGAGAGTTCTTAAAGCGTATACTCCCATTCACTCAGAATTGTCCAAATGCAGCTCTTGCCAGAAACGTGTTTCTAACTCCTGAATCTACAGTAAGATTTAACTCACTTAGCTGAACAAATGCACAGCAGAACAGATTGAAGGTTACGTTGCTTCTGTGTTTTAGGCAGAGTTTCACTGCTATTTCGTTATATGCGGGAATACTTCTGGAAAGGCCTGTTTTGACATCTCTTCACAGAAAGCGTTTCCAGACTTACCCTTAAACACACGATTTTAACTCTGTAAGTTGAATGCACACCTTGACAACCATTTAGTTAGGTAGCTCCGTTTTGGTTTTAGAAGGAGAGAGTTCTCCTTACAGCATATACTCCCATTCACTCAGGAATGTCCAAACGCAGCTCTTGCCAGAAACGTGTTTCTAACTCCTGAATCTAAAGGGAGATTTAACTCACTTAGCTGAACAAACGCACAGCAGAGAAGATTGAAGGATATGTTGCTTCTGTGTTTTAGGCAGAGTTTCACTGCTATTTTGTTATATGCGGGAATACTGCTTTGAAGGCCTGTTTTGAGATCTCTCCACAGAAAATGTTTCCAGACTTCCTTCAACACATGAGTTTAACTCTGTAAGTTAAATGCACATTGACAACCATTCTGTTAGGTAGCTCCGTTTTGATTTTAGAAGCAGAGAGTTCTCCTTACACCATATACTCCCATTCACTCAGAATGTCCAAATGCAGCTCTTGCCAGAAACGTGTTTCTAACTCCTGAATCTAAAGGGAGATTTAACTCACTTAGCTGAACAAACGCACAGCAGAGCAGATTGAAGGATACGTTTCTTCTGTGTTTTAGGCAGAGTTTTACTTCTATTTTGTTATATGCGGGAATACTACTGGAAAGGCCTGTTTTGAGATCTCTCCACAGAAAGCGTTTCCAGACTTCCCCTTCAACACACGAGTTTAACTCTGTAAGTTGAATGCACACATTGACAACCGTTCTGTTAGGTAGCTCCGTTTTGGTTTTAGAAGCCTAGATTTCTCATTACAGCATATACTCCCATTCACTGAGGAATGTCCTAAGGCAGCTCTTGCCAGAAACCTGTTTCAAATTCCTGAATCTAAAGGAAGATTTAACTCACTTTGCCGAACAAAGGCACAGCAGAGCAGATTGAAGGATACGTCTCTTCTGTGTTTTAGGCAGAGTTTTACTGCTATTTCATTATATGCAGAAATACTGCTGGAAAGGCCTGTTTTGAGATCTATCCACAGAAAGCGTTTCCAGGCTTCTTCTTAAACACATGAGTTTATCTCTGTAAGTTGAATGCACACATTGACAACCATTCTGTTAGGTAGCTCCGTTTTGATTTTAGAAGCAGAGACTTCTTAAAGCGTATACTCCCATTCACTCAGAATTGTCCAAAAGCAGCTCTTGCCAGAAACGTGTTTCTAACTACTGAATCTAAAGGGAGATTTAACTCACTTAGCTGAACAAACGCACAGCAGAGCAGATTGAAGGTTACGTTGCTTCTGTGTTTTAGCCAGAGTGTCACTGCTATTTCGTTATATGCGGAATACTGCTGGAAAGGCCTGTTTTGAGATCTCTCCACAGAAAGCGTTTCCAGACTTCCCTTCAACACATGAGTTTAACTCTGTAAGTTAAATGCACATTGACAACCGTTCTGTTAGGTAGCTCGTTTTGGTTTTAGAAGCAGAGAGTTCTCCTTACAACATATACTCCCATTCACTCAGGAATGTCCAAATGCAGCTCTTGCCAGAAATGTGTCTCTAACTCCTGAATCTAAAGGGAGATTTAACTCACTTAGCTGAACAAATGCACAGCAGAGCAGATTGAAGGATACGTTGCTTCTGTGTTTTAGGCAGAGTTTTACTGCTATTTTGTTATATGCGGAATACTGCTGGAAAGGCCTGTTTTGAGATCTCTCCCAGAAAGCATTTCCAGACTTCCCTTCAACACAAGGGTTTTACTCTGTAAGTTGAATGCACACATTGACAACCCTTCTGTTAGGTAGCTCGTTTTGGTTTTAGAAGCAGAGAGTTCTTAAAGCGTATACTCCCATTCACTCAGAATGTCCAAACGCAGCTCTTGCCAGAAACTTGTTTCTAACTCCTGAATCTAAAGGGAGATTTAACTCACTTAGCTGAACAAACGCACAGCAGAACAGATTGAAGGATATGTTGCTTCTGTGTTTTAGGCAGAGTTTTACTGCTATTTTGTTATATGCGGAATACTGCTGGAAAGGCCTGTTTTGAGATCTCTCCACAGAAAGCGTTTCCAGACTTCCCTTCAACACATGAGTTTAACTCTGTAAGTTGAATGCACATTGACAACCGTTCTGTTAGGTAGCTCCGTTTTGATTTTAGAAGCAGAGAGTTCTCCTTACAGCATATACTCCCATTCACTCAGAATGTCCAAATGCAGCTCTTGCCAGAAACGTGTTTCTAACTCCTGAATCTAAAGGAGATTTAACTCACTTAGCTGAACAAACGCACAGCAGAACAGATTGAAGGTTACGTTGCTTCTGTGTTTTAGGCAGAGTTTTACTGCTATTTTGTTATATGCGGAATACTGCTGGAAAGGCCTGTTTTGAGATCTCTCCACAGAAAGCGTTTCCAGACTTCTCCTTCAACACAAGAGTTTTACTCTGTAAGTTGAATGCACACATTGACAACCGTTCTGTTAGGTAGCTCCGTTTTGGTTTTAGAAGCAGAGAGTTCTCCTTACAGCATATATTCCCATTCACTCAGTAATGTCCAAATGCAGCTCTTGCCAGAAACATGTTTCTAACTCCTGAATCTAAAGGGAGATTTAACTCACTTAGCTGAACAAATGCACAGCAGATCAGATTGAAGGATACGTTTCTTCTGTGTTTTAGGCAGAGTTTTACTGGTATTTCGTTATAGGCGGGAATACTGCTTAAATGGCGTGTTTTGAGATCTCTCCACAGAAAGCGTTTCCAGACTTCTCCTTCAACAAACGAGTTTTACTCTGTAAGTTGAATGCACACACTGACAACCGTTCTGTTAGCTAGCTCCGTTTTGGTTTTAGAAGCAGAGAGTTCTCCTTACAGCATATATTCCCATTCACTCAGAATGTCCAAAGCGCAGCTCTTGCCAGAAACGTGTTTCTAATTCCTGAATCTAAAGGGAGATTTAACACACTTAGCTGAACAAACGCACAGCAGAGCAGATTGAAGGATACGTTGCTTCGGTGCTTTAGGCAGAGTTTTACTGCTATTTCGTTATATGCGGGAATACTGCTGGTAAGGCCTGTTTTGAGATCTCTCCACAGAAATTGTTTCCAGGCTTCTCCTTCAACACACGAGTTTTACTCTGTAAGTTGAATGCATACATTGACAACTGTTTTGTTAGGGAGCACCGTTTTGGTTTTAGAGGCAGAGAGTTCTCCTTACAGCATATACTCCCATCCACTCACGAATGTCCAAAGGCAGCTTTTGCCAGAAATGTGTTTTCAACTCCTGAATCTAAAGAACGATTTAACTCACTTAACTGAACAAACGCACATCAGAGTAGATTGAAACATACGTTGCTTCTGTGTTTTAGTCAGAGTTTTACTGATATTTTGTTATATGTGGGAATACTGCTGGAAGGCCTGTTTTGAGATCTCCACAGAAAGCGTTTCCAGACTTCCTTCAACACATGAGTTTAACTCTGTAAGTTGAATGCACATTGACAACCGTTCTGTTAGGTAGCTCCGTTTTGGTTTTAGAAGCAGAGTTCTCCTTACAACATATACTCCCATTCACTCAGAATGTCCAAAGCAGCTCTTGCCAGAAACTGTTTCTAACTCCTGAATCTAAAGGAGATTTAACTCACTTAACTGAACAAACGCACAGCAGAACAGATTGAAGGTTACGTTGCTTCTGTGTTTTAGTCAGAGTTTTACTGATATTTTGTTATATGCGGAATAGTGCTGGAAAGGCCTGTTTTGAGATCTCTCCCAGAAAGCATTTCCAGACTTCCTTCAACACAAGTTTAACTCTGTAAGTTAAATGCACATTGACAACCGTTCTGTTAGGTAGCTCCGTTTTGATTTTAGAAGCAGAGAGTTCTTACAGCATATAATCCCATTCACTCAGCAATGTCCAAACGCAGCTCTTGCCAGAAACATGTTTCTAACTCCTGAATCTAAAGGAGATTTAACTCACTTAGCTGAACAAACGCACAGCAGAGTAGATTGAAGGATATGTTGCTTCTGTGTTTTAGGCAGAGTTTCACTGCTATTTCGTTATATGTGGGAATACTGCTGGAAAGGCCTGTTTTGACATCTCTTCACAGAAAGCGTTTCCAGACTTCCCTTCAACACACGAGTTTAACTCTGTAAGTTGAATGCACACATTGACAACCATTCTGTTAGGTAGCTCCGTTTTGGTTTTAGAAGCAGAGAGTTCTCCTTACAGCATATACTCCCATTCACTCAGGAATGTCCAAATGCAGCTCTTGCCAGAAACATGTTTCTAACTCCTGAATCTAAAGGAGATTTAACTCACTTAGCTGAACAAACGCACAGCAGAGAAGATTGAAGGATATGTTGCTTCTGTGTTTTAGGCAGAGTTTTACTGCTATTTCTTTATATGCGGGAATAGTGCTGGAAAGGCCTGTTTTGAGAACTCTCCACAAAAAACGTTTCCAGACTTTCCCTTCAACACATGAGTTTAACTCTGTAAGTTAAATGCACATTGATGACTGTTCTGTTAGGTAGCTTTGTTTTGACTTTAGAAGCAGAGAGTTCTCCTTACAACATATACTCCCATTCACTCAGTAATGTCCAAATGCAGCTCTTGCCAGAAATGTGTGTCTAACTCCTGAATCTAAAGGGAGATGTAACTCACTTAGCTGAACAAACGCACAGCAGAGCAGATTGAAGGATACGTTTCTTCTGTGTTTTAGGCAGAGTTTTACTTCTATTTTGTTATATGCGGGAATACTACTGGAAAAGCCTGTTTTGAGATCTCTCCACAGAAAGCGTTTCCAGACTTCCCCTTCAACACACGAGTTTAACTCTGTAAGTTGAATGCACACATTGACAACCGTTCTGTTAGATAGCTCCGTTTTGGTTTTAGAAGCAGAGAGTTCTCCTTACAGCATTTACTCCCATTCACTCAGGAATGTCCAAAGGCAGCTCTTGCCAGAAACGTGTTTCCAACTCCTGAATCTAAAGGGAGATTTAACTCACTTAGCTGAACAAAGGCACAGCAGAGCAGATTGAAGGATACGTTTCTTCTATGCTTTAGGCAGAATTTTACTGCTATTTCATTATATGCGGGAACACTGCTGGAAAGGCCTGTTTTGAGATCTCTCCCCAGAAAGCATTTCCAGACTTTCCCTTCAACACAAGAGTTTTTCTCTGTAAGTTGAATGCACACATTGACAACCGTTTTGTTAGGTAGCTCCGTTTAGGTTTTAGAATCTGAGTGTTCTTAAAGCGTATACTCCCATTAACTCAGGAATGTCCAAACGCAGCTCTTGATAGAAGCGTGTTTTTAACTTCTGCATCTAAAGGGAGTTTAACCTCACTTAGCTGAACAAACGCACAGCAGAGAAGATTAAAGGATACGTTTCTTCTGTGTTTTAGTCAGAGTTTTACTGCTATTTCGTTATATGCGGGAATAGTGCTGGAAATGCCTGTTTTGAGATCTCTCCACAGAAACCGTTTCCAGACTTCCCCTTCAACACATGAGTTTAACCCTGTAAGTTGAATGCACACATTGACAACCATTGTGTTAGTTAGCTCCGTTTTGGTTTTAGAAGCAGATAGTTCTCCTTACAGCATATACTCCCATTCACTGAGAAATGTCCAAATGCAGTTCTTACCAGAAACGTGTTTCTAACTCCTGAATCTAAAGGGATATTTAACTCACTTAGCTGAACAAACGCACAGCAGTGCAGATTGAAGGATACGTTTTTTCTGTGTTTTAGGCAGAGTTTTACTGCTATTTCGTTATATGCGGAATACTGCTGTTAAGGCCTGTTTTGAGATCTCTCCACAGAAAGAATTTCCAGACTTCCCTTCAACACGAGTTTAACTCTGTAAGTTAAATGCACATTGACAACCGTTTTGTTAGGTAGCTCCATTTTGGTTTTAGAAGCAGAGAGTTCTTAAAGCATATACTCCCATTCACTCAGAATGTCCAAAGCAGCTCTTGCCAGAAACTGTTTCTAACTCCTGAATCTAAAGGAGATTCAACTCAGTTAGCTGAACAAATGCACAGCAGATCAGATTGAAGGATACGTTCTTCTGTGTTTTAAGCAGAGTTTTACTGCTATTTTGTTATATGTGGGAATACTGCTGAAAGGCCTGTTTTGAGATCTCCTCACAGAAAGCGTTTCCAGACTTCCTTCAACCCACGAGTTTAACTCTGTAAGTTAAATGCACATTGACAACCATTCTGTAATGTAGCTCCGTTTTGGTTTTAGAAGCAGAGTTCTCCTTACAACATATACTCCCATTAACTCAGGAATGTCCAAAGGAAGCTCTTGCCAGAAACTGTTTCTAACTCCTGAATCTAAAGGGATTTAACTCACTTAGCTGAACAGACGCACAGCAGAGCAGATTGAAGGATACGTTTCTTCTGTGTTTTAGGCAGAGTTTTTCTGCTATTTCGGTATATGCGAAAATACTGCTTGAATGACGTGTTTTGAGATCTCTCCACAGAAAGCGTTTCCAGACTTCCCCTTCAACACAAGGGTTTTACTATGTAAGTTGAATGCACACATTGACAAACGTTCTGTTATTTGGCTCCGTTTTGATTTTAGAAGCAGAGAGTTCTCCTGAAAGCGTATACTCCCATTCACTCAGGATTGTCCAAACGCAGCTTTTGCCAGAAACGTGTTTCTAACTCCTGAATCTAAAGTGAGATTTAACTCACTTAGCTGAACAAACGCACAGCAGAACAGATTGAAGGTTAAGTAGCTTCTGTGTTTTAGGCATAGTTTTACTGCTATTTCGTTATATGTGGGAATACTGCTGGAAAAGCCTGTTTTGAGATCTCTCCACAGAAAGAATTTCCAGACTTTCTTTTCAACACACGAGTTTTACTCTGTAAGTTGAATGCACACATTGACAACCGTTCTGTTAGGTAGCTCCGCTTTGGTTTTAGAAGCAGAGAGTTCTCCTTACAGCATATTCTCCCATTCACTCAGGAATGTCCAAACGCAGCTTTTGCCAGAAACGTGTTTCTAACTCCTGAATCTAAAGGGAGATTTAACTCACTTAGCTGAACAATCGCACAGCAGAGCAGATTGAAGGATACGTTGCTTCTGTGTTTTAGGCAGAGTTTTACTGCTATTTCGTTATATGCGGAATACTGCTGAAAGGCCTGTTTTGAGATCTCTCCACAGAAAGCGTTTCCAGACTTCCCTTCAACACACGAGTTTTACTCTGTAAGTTGAATGCACACATTGACAACCGTTCTCTAAGCTAGCTCCGTTTTGGTTTTAGAAGCAGAGAGTTCTCCTGAAAGCGTATACTCCCATTCACTCAGAATGTCCAAAGCAGCTCTTGCCAGAAACATGTTTCTAACTCCTGAATCTAAAGGAGATTCAACTCAGTTAGCTGAACAAACGCACAGCAGAACAGATTGAAGGATACGTTCTTCTGTGTTTTAGGCAGAGTTTTTCTGCTATTTCGTTATATGCGGAATACTGCTGAAAGGCCTGTTTTGAGATCTCTCACAGAAAGCGTTTCCAGACTTCCTTCAACACACGAGTTTTACTCTGTAAGTTGAATGCACATTGACAACCATTCTGTTAGGTAGCTCCGTTTTGGTTTTAGAAGCAGAGTTCTCCTTACAGCATATACTCCCATTAACTCAGGAATGTCCAAAGCAGCTCTTGCCAGAAACCTGTTTCTAACTTCTGAATCTAAAGGAGATTTAACTCACTTAGCTGAACAAAGCACAGCAGAGCAGATTGAAGGATACGTTCTTCTGTGTTTTAAGCAGAGTTTTACTGCTATTTTGTTATATGCGGAATACTGCTGTTAAGGCCTGTTTTGAGATCTCCACAGAAAGCATTTCCAGACTTCCTTCAACACATGAGTTTAACTCTGTAAGTTGAATGCACATTGACAACCGTTTTGTTAGGTAGCTCCATTTTGATTTTAGAAGGAGAGAGTTCTCCTTACAGCATATACTCCCATTCACTCAGGAATGTCCAAACGCAGCACTTGCCAGAAACATGTTTCTAACTCCTGAATCTAAGGGGAGATTTAACTCACTTAGCTGAACAAACGCAAAGCAGAGCAGATTGAAGGATACGTTGCTTCTGTGTTTTAGGCAGAGTTTTATTGCTATTTTGTAATATGCGGAATACTGCTGGAAAGGCCTGTTTTGAGATCTCTCCACAGAAAGCGTTTCCAGACTTCCCCTTCAACACACGAGTTTAACTCTGTAAGTTGAATGCACACATTGAAAACCATTCTGTTAGGTAGTTCCGTTTTGATTTTAGAAGCAGAGAGTTCTCCTTACAGCGTATACTCACATTCACTCAGGAATGTCCAAACTCAACTCTTGCCAGAAACGTTTTTCTAACTCCTGAATCTAAAGGGAGATGTAACTCACTTAGCTGAACAATCGCACAGGAGAGAAGATTGAAGGATACGTTGCTTCTGTGTTTTAAGCAGAGTTTTACTGCTATTTCGTTATATGCGGAATACTGCTGAAAAGGCCTGTTTTGAGATCTCCTCACAGAAAGCGTTTCCAGAGGTCCCCTTCAACACACGAGTTTATCAGTGTAAGTTGAATGCACACATTGACAACCGCTCTTTTAGGTAGATTTGTTTTGGTTTTAGTAGCAGAGAGTTTTTTTTACAGCATATACTCCCATTAACTCAGGAATGTCCAAACGCAGCCCTTGCCAGAAACGTGTTTCTAACTCCTTAATCTAAAGGGAAATTTAACTCACTTAGCTGAACAAACGCACAGAAAAGCAGATTGAAGGATACGTTGCTTCTGTGTTTTAGGCAGAGTTTTACTGCTATTTCGTTATATGCGGGAATACTGCTGGAAAGGCCTGTTTTGAGATCTCTCCACAGAAAACATTTCCAGATTTCCTCTTCATAACACGAGTTAAAATCTGTAATTTGAATGCACACATTGACAACCATTCTGTAATGTAGCTCCGTTTTGGTTTTAGAAGCAGAAATTTATCCTTACAGCATATACTCCAATTCACTCAGGAATGTCCAAACGCAGCCATTGCCAGAAACGTGTTTCTAACTCCTGAATCTAAAGGGAGATTTTACTCACTTAGCACAGCAGAGCAGATTGAAGGATACGTTGCTTCTGTGTTTTAGTCAGAGTTTTACTGCTATTTCGTTATATGCGGGAATACTGCTGGAAAAGCCTGTTTTGAGATCTCTCCACAGAAAGCGTTTCCAGACTTCCCCTTCAACACACGAGTTTAACTCTGTAAGTTGAATGCACACATTGACAACCGTTCTCTTAGCTAGCTCCGTTTTGGTTTTAGAAGCAGAGAGTTCTTAAAGCGTATACTCCCATTCACTCAGAATTGTCCAAACGAAGCTCTTGCCAGAAACCTGTTTCTAACTTCTGAATCTAAAGGGAGATTCAACTCAGTTAGCTGAACAAACACACAGCAGAGCAGATTGAAGCTTACGTTGGTTCTGTGTTTTAGGCAGAGTTTTTCTGCTATTTCGTTATATGCGGGAATACTGCTGTTAAGGCCTGTTTTGAGATCTCTCCACAGAAAGCGTTTCCAGACTTCCCCTTCAACCCACGAGTTTAACTCTGTAAGTTGAATGCACACATTGACAACCGTTCTCTAAGCTAGCTCCGTTTTGGTTTTAGAAGCAGAGAGTTCTCCTTACAGCATTTACTCCCATTCTCTCAGGAATGTCCAAAGGAAGCTCTTGCCAGAAACGTGTTTCTAACTCCTGAATCTAAAGGGAGATTTAACTCACTTAGCTGAACAGACGCACAGCAGAGCAGATTGAAGGATACGTTTCTTCTGTGTTTTAGGCAGAGTTTTTCTGCTATTTCGTTATATGCGGGAATACTGCTGTAAAGGCCTGTTTTGAGATCTCTCCACAGAAAGCGTTTCCAGACTTCCCCTTCAACACACGAGTTTAACTCTGTAAGTTGAATGCACACATTGACAACCGTTCTGTTAGGTAGCTCCGTTTTGATTTTAGAAGCAGAGAGTTCTCCTTACAGCATATACTCCCATTCACTCAGGAATGTCCAAACGCAGCTCTTGCCAGAAACGTGTTTCTAACTCCTGAATCTAAAGGGAGATTTAACTCACTTAGCTGAACAAACGCACAGCAGAGCAGATTGAAGGATACGTTTCTTCTGTGTTTTAGGCAGAGTTTTTCTGCTATTTCGGTATATGCGAAAATACTGCTTGAATGACGTGTTTTGAGATCTCTCCACAGAAAGCGTTTCCGGACTTCTCCTTCAACACACGAGTTTTACTCTTTAAGTTGAATGCACACATTGACAAACGTTCTGTTATTTGGCTCCGTTTTGATTTTAGAAGCAGAGAGTTCTCCTGAAAGCGTATACTCCCATTCACTCAGGATTGTCCAAACGCAGCTTTTGCCAGAAACGTGTTTCTATCTCCTGAATCTAAAGGAGATTCAACTCAGTTAGCTGAACAAACGCACAGCAGAACAGATTGAAGGATACGTTGCTTCTGTGTTTTAGGCATAGTTTTACTGCTATTTTGTTATATGCGGAATACTGCTGGAAAGGCCTGTTTTGAGATCTCTCACAGAAAGCGTTTCGGACTTCTCCTTCAACACACGAGTTTAACTCTGTAAGTTGAATGCACATTGACAACCGTTCTGTTAGGTAGCTCCGTTTTGATTTTAGAAGCAGAGTTCTCCTTACAGCATATACTCCCATTCTCTCAGGAATGTCCAAAGGAAGCTCTTGCCAGAAACGTGTTTCTATCTCCTGAATCTAAAGGGAGATTTAACTCACTAAGCTGAACAAACGCACAGCAGAACAGATTGAAGGTTAAGTAGCTTCTGTGTTTTAGGCATAGTTTTACTGCTATTTCGTTATATGTGGGAATACTGCTGGAAAAGCCTGTTTTGAGATCTCTCCACAGAAAGAATTTCCAGACTTTCTTTTCAACACACGAGTTTTACTCTGTAAGTTGAATGCACACATTGACAACCGTTCTGTTAGGTAGCTCCGCTTTGGTTTTAGAAGCAGAGAGTTCTCCTTACATCATATTCTCCCATTCACTCAGGTATGTCCAAACGCAGCTCTTGACAGAAAGATGTTTTTTTTTTTTTTTTTTTTTAATTTTTATTGCATTATAGGTTTGGGGGTACATGTGCAGAACGAGCAAGATAGTTGCATATGTACACACATGGCAGTGTGCTTTGCTGCTTTCCTCCCCCTCACCCACACTTGGTATTCATCCCCAGGCTATCCCCCAGCCCCCCCACTGTCTCTCCCCCATTCCCCCCAACAGTCCCCAGTGTATAGTAGACCACCTCTCTGTGTCCATGTGTTCTTATTTTTCTCACCCACCTATGAGTGAGTATATGCGGTATTTCTTTTTCTGTTCTTGTGTCAGTTTGCTGAGAATGATGTTCTCCAGATTCATCCATGTCCCTACAAAGGACACAAACTCATCATTTTTTATTGCTGCATAATATTCCATGGTGTATATGTGCCACATTTTCCCAGTCCAGTCTATCATCGTTGGGCATTTGGGTTGGTTCCAGGTCTTTGCTATTGTAAACGGTGCTGCAATGAACATTCGTGTGCATGTGTCCTTATAGTAGAACGATTTATAGTCCTTTGGATAGATACCCAGTAATGGGATTGCTGGGTCAAATGGAATTTCTATTTCTAGGTCCCTGAGGAATTGCCACACTGTCTTCCACAATGGTTGAACTAATTTACACTCCCACCAACAGTGTAAGAGTGTTCCTATTTCTCCACATCCTCTCCAGCATCTGCTGTCTCCAGATTTTTTAATGATCGCCATTCTAACTGGTGTGAGATGGTATCTCAATGTGGTTTTGATTTGCATCTCTCTAATGACCAATGACGATGAGCACTTTTTCATATGTTTGTTAGCCTCATGTATGTCTTCTTTTGTAAAGTTTCTGTTCATATCCTTTGCTCATTTTTGAATGGGCTTGTTTGTTTTTTTCCTGTAAATCTGTTTGAGTTCTTTGTAAATTCTGGATATCAACCCTTTGTCAGATGTGTAAACTGCAAAGATTTTTCCCATTCTGATGGTTGCCGATTCACTCTAGTGACTGTTTCTTTTGCCGTGCAGAAGCTGTGGAGTTTGATTAGGTCCCATTTGTCTATTTTGGCTTTTGTTGCCAATGCTTTTGGTGTTTTGTTCATGAAGTCCTTGCCTAATCCTATGTCCTGAATGGTTTTGCCTAGATTTTCCTCTAGGGTTTTTATGGTGTCAGGTCTTACGTTTAAGTCTTTAATCCATCTGGAGTTAATTTTAGTGTAAGGTGTCAGGAAGGGGTCCAGTTTCTGCTTTCTGCACATGGCTAGCCAGTTTTCCCAACACCATTTATTAAATATGGAATCCTTTCCCCATTGCCTGTTTTTGTCTGGTTTATCAAAGATAATATGGTTGTAGATGTGTTGTGTTGCCTCCGATGCCTCTGTTCTCTTCCATTGGTGTATATCTCTGTTTTGGTACCAGTACCATGCTGTTTTGATTACTGTAGCCTTGTAGTATAGTTTGAAGTCTGGTAGCGTGATGCCTCCCGCTGTGTTCTTTTTGCTTAGAATTGACTTGGCTATGCCGGCTCTTTTTTGGTTCCATATGAAATTCATGGTGGTTTTTTCCAGTTCTGTGAAGAAATTCAATGGTAGTTTGATGGGGATAGCATTGATTGTGTAAATTACTTTGGGCAGTATAGCCATTTCCACGATATTGATTCTTCCTAACCACGAACATGGAATGTTTCTCCATCTGTTTGTGTCCTCTCTTATTTCGTTGAGCAGTGGTTTGTAGTTTTTCTTAAAGACGTTCCTTACGTTTCTTGTAAGTTGTATTCCTAGGTATTTTATTCCCTTTCTAGCAATTATGAATAGCAGTTTGTTCTTGATTTGGTTCTCTTTAAGTCTATTATTGGTGTATAGGAATGCTTGTAATTTTTGCACATTAATTTTATATCCTGAGACTTTGCTTAAGTTGCTTATCACTTTCAGAAGTTTCTGGGCTGAGGTGATGGGGTCTTCTAGGTATACTATCATGTCGTCTGCAAATAGAGACAATTTGGCTTCCAATTTTTCTATTTGAATACCATTTATTTCTTTTTCTTGCCTGATTGCTCTGGCTAGAAATTCCAGTACTATATTGAATAGGAGTGGTGAGAGAGGTCATTTTTGTCTATTGCCAGATTTCAAAGGGAATGCTTTCAGTTTTTGCCCATTAAGTATGATATTGGCTGTTGGCTTGTGGTAAATAGCTTTCATTACTTTGAGATACGTTCCATCAATACCGAGTTTATTGAGGGTTTTTATCACAAAAGCCTGTTGCATTTTGTCAAATGCCTTCTCGGCGTCAATTGGGATAATCATGTGGGTTTTGTTTTTGGTTCTGTTTATGTGGTGAATTACGTTTATACACTTGCGTATGTTGAACCAACCTTGCATCCCCGGGATGAATCCTACTTGATCATGATAAATAAGCTTTTTGATGTGCTCTTGCAATCGGCTTGCCAGTATTTTATGGAAGATTTTTGCATGAACATAGGTTCATCATGGATATTGGCCTGAAGTTTTCTTTTCTTGTTGAGTCTCTGCCGGGTTTTGGTATCACGATGATGTTGGTCTCATAAAATGATCTGGGTACTGTTCCCTTCTTTTTGGATTATTTGGAATAGTTTCAGAAGGATTAGTACCAGCTCCTCTTTGCGTGTCTGGTAAAATTCGGCTGTGAACCCATGTGGACCTGGGCTTTCTTTGTCTGGTACGCTCTTAATTGATGCCTCGACTTCAGACATTGTTATTGGTCTATTCATAGTTTTGGCTTCCTCCTGGTTTAGGCTTGAGAGGACACAAGTGTCCAGGAATTTATTCATTTCTTCCAGGTTTACTAGTTTATGTGTATAGAGTTGTTTGTAATATTCTCTGATTATGATTTGAATTTCTGTGGAATCTGTGGTGATTTCCCCTTTATCATTTTCTATTGCATCTATTTTGTTGTTACCTCTTTTCTTTTCTATCAGTCTGATTAGTGGTCTGCCCATTTTGTTGATCTTTTCGAAAAACCAGCTTTTGGATTTATTGATTTTTTGAAGAGATTTTATGTCTCTATCTCCTTCAGTTCTGCTCTGATCTTAGTTATTTTTTGTCTTCTGCCAGGTTTTGAGTTTTTTTGATCTTGCTTCTCTAGCTCTTTCAATTTTGACCAGAGGGTGTCAATTTTAGATCTCTTCACTCTTCTCATGTGGGCACTTCTTGCTATATATATTTTTCTGGAGACTGCTTTAAATGTGTCCCAGAGATTCTGGTATGTTGTGTCTTTCTTCTCATTGGTTTTGAAGAACTTCTTTATTTCTACCTTCACTTCATTGTTTATCCAATCAACATTCAAGAGCCAGTTGTTCAGTTTCCATGAAGCTGTGCGTTTCTGAGTTAGTTTGAATTCTGAGGTTTAACTTGATTGCACTATGGTCTGAGAGACTGTTTGTTAAAATTTCAGTTGTTTTGCATTTGCTGAGGCCTGCTTTACTTCCAATTACATGGTCAATTTTGGAGTAGGTGTGATGTGGTGCTGAGAAGAACGTATATTCTGTGGATTTGGGATGGAGAGTTCTGTAAATGTCTATCAGGTTTGCTTGTTCCAGGTCTGAGTTCAAGCCCTGGATATCCTTGTTAATTTTCTGTCTGGTTCACATGCACACGAATGTTCATTGCAGCACTGTTTACAATAGCAAAGAACTGGAACCAACCCAAATGCCCAATGATGATTGACTGGACTGGGAAAATGTGGCACATATACACCATGGAATATTATGCAGCAATCAAAAATGATGAGTTTGTGTCCTTTGTAAGGACATGGATGAATCTGGAGAACATCGTTCTCAGCAAACTGACACAAGAACAGAAAAAGAAATACCGCATATACTCACTCATAGGTGGGTGAGAAAAATGAGAACACATGGACAAAGAGAGGGGGTCTACTACACACTGGTGTCTATTGGGGGAATGGGGGAGGGACAGCACAGGGGGCTGGGGAGCAATAGCCTGGGGATGAATGCCAAGTGTGGGTGAAGGGGAGGAAGGCAGCAAAACACACTGCCATGTGTGTACCTATGCAACTATCTTGCACGTTCTGCACATGTACCCCAAAACCTATAATGCAATAAAAATTTTAAAAAAATTATGTCTGGTTGATCTGTCTCATATTGACAGTGGAGTTTTATAGTCTTCCACTATTATTTTGTGGGAGTCTAAGTCTTTTTGTAAGTCATTAAGAACTTGCTTTATATATCTGGGTGCTCCTGTATTGGGTCCATTTATATTTAGGATCGTTAGCTCTTCTTGTTGTATCGATCCTTTTACTATTATGTAATGACCTTCTTTGTCTCTTTTGAACTTTGTTGCTTTAAAGTCTATTTTATCGGAGATGAGAATTGGACCTTCTGCTTTTTTTTGCTCTCCATTTGCTTGGTAAATCTTCCTACATCTCTTTATTTTGAGCCTTTGTGTATCCTTGCATGTGAGATGGGTTTTCTGGATACAGCACACTGATGGGTTTTGTTACTTTTTATCCAATTTGCCAGTCTGTGTCTTTTGCTTTGTGCATTTAGCCAATTTACATTGAGGGTTAATATTGTTATGTGTGAATTTGATACTGTCGTTTTGATGCTTGCTTGCTGTTTTGCCTGTTAGTTGATGCAGATTCTTTATTTTGTTGATGCTCTTTAGCATTTGGTTTGTTTCTAGAATGGCTGCTACTGGTTGTTCCTTTCCATGTGTAGTGCCTCTTTCAGGAGCTCTTGTAAAGTAGGCCTGGTGGTGACAAAATTTTTGAGTACTTGCTTCTTGGCAAAAAGATTTTATTCTTCCTTCACTTATGAAGCTCAGTTTGGCTGGATATAAAATTCTGGGTTGAGAGTTTTTTTGAAGGATGTTGAATATTGGCCCCCACTCTCCTCTGGCTTGTAGAGTTTCTGCTGAGAGATCTGCTGTGAGTCTGATGGGCTTCCCTTTGTGGGTAGCCCAACCTTTCTCTCTGGCTGCCCTTAGTATTTTCTCCTTCATTTCAATTCTGGTGAATCTGATGATTATGTGCCTTGGGGTTGCTCTTCTTGCAGAATATCTTTGTGGTGTTCTCTGTATTTCCTGGACTTGAGTATTGGCCTGCCTAGCTAGGTTGGGGAAATTTTCCTGGATAATATCCTGAAGAGTATTTTCCATCTTGGATTCATTCTCTTCTTGACATTCTGGTACACCTATCAAACGCAGGTTATGTCTCTTCACATAGTTCCACATTTCTGTGAGATTTTGTTCATTCTTTTTTGCACTTTTTTTCTCTAATCTTGGTTTCTTGTTTTATTTCATTGAGTTGATCTTTGACTTCTGATATTCTTTCTTCTGGTTGGTTAATTCGGCTGTTGAAACTTGTGCATGCTTCAAGAAGATCTCGTGTTGTGTTTTCAGCTCTTTCAATTCATTCATATTTCTCTCTAAGTTGTCCATTCTTGTAATCATTTCCTCGAATGTTTTTTCAAATCCTTTTTCAAGGTTCTTAGCTTCTTTGCATTGATTTAGAACATGTTCTTTTAGCTCACTGAAGTTTCTCATTATCCACCTTCTGAAGTCTGATTCCATCATTTCATCACACTCATTCTCCATCTGGCTTTGTTCCCTTGTTGTTGAGGAGTTTTGGTCCTTTGTAGGAGGCGAGGTATTTTGGTTTTGGGTGTTTTTCATTTTTCTTTTTCTTTTTTTTTTTTTGCGCTGGTTTCTTCCCATCTTTGTGGATTTATCCACCTGTCAGCTGAGTAGTTGCTGCCTTTTCGATTGGGTCTCTGAGTGGACGCCCAGATTTTTGATGATGAAGTATTTCTGTTACTTAGTTTTCCTTCTAACAGTCTAGCCCCTCTACTGTATGACTGCCAATGTCCACTCCAGGCCCTGCTTGTCTGGGGTACACCTGTAGCAGCTGTGGAACGGTGAGGGATGCTACCAGTTTCTTTTTCTGCTACCTTTGTCCCAGAATCATGCCCGCCAAATGTCAGTCTAATTCATCCTTTTTGAGGTGACTCTTTAAATATACAGGGGTCAGGAATCTGCTTGAGGAGATGGTCTGTACTTTATACTAGCTCAAGTGCTGAGCTGTGAGCTTCATTGCTCATTCAGGGCTGTTAAGCAGGTACGTTTAAGTCTGCTGCAGCCAAACTTATAAAACCCCTTTTTTCCTCAGATGCTCTGTCTTGGGGAGTTAGGGCTTTCTTTATAAGTATCTGTTGCAAAGTCCTGCCCAGCTAGAAGGCAGTCTAGTCACTATTTTTCTGCTGAGGCTCCGCCCTGCTGCTGTGTGCTTCCCCCTACTGTTTTTGGCTCTGCCATGTTGCCTGGGCTCTGCCCTACTGTCGTGGGCTCCGCTCTTATGCCATGGGCTTCACCCTGCTGTCGTGGGCTCCTCCCTGTTGCCAAGTGTAATTCCCTGTAGTCCTGATGATATGGGTGTGGTTAGAACTGCTGTGGTGATAGTGGCCCACCTCTGTATTGGTGGAGTCTCTCTGTTATGGCAGGTTGCCTCGGCAATGGCAGGCTGTGCCAGCAATGGGAGTGTACCTCAGTAGGGGCGGAATGCCTCGGTCATGGTGGATGCCCCTACTTCACCAAGCTGCACCATCCTGGGTTCAGCTGTTCCTGCAATGAAACTCTCAACCCCGAGCATTTTGAATCACCGTTTTGTTTGTCCCTGTGGAGGTGGGACCCGCCAAGCATGATCACCTTGCTCCCTGCTTCAGGGCATTTTTTTTTTAAGTTGAACTGTTGACTCTCTCCCAGGTGTTTCAGTTGCCTGCTGATAGGGCACTGGGATCTGTATTATTTCCCGTGCAGTGACCCACTGCACCAGCTCAAACCTCACTTTCCAGGAATCTCCTGGTCTGACTCACTGTCCAAGTCCTGTTTAATCAGATGGATATGCTAATCTGCCCTCCCAAATCTCAGATTGCCAGTTTAACGGGGCACCCAGACCAGTGTGTTTTGTGCGGAGTGTCATTGCGCTGTGGTGCTGGCCGAAATGGCCATGCCAGCCAAAACAGATGCGCTGTCATCCCATGTGTTTCCTACACCTGGGAATTTTCCCGTTCTGTGGGCAACAGATTCATCTGGAAATGCGGCTTGCACCCACCCTCTGCATCTTCACTGAGAGCTGCAATCCTGAATTGCTCCTACCGTGCCATCTTCTTTTTCCCCCGAGCTGTTTCCTGACTTTTTAATGATCACCATTCTAACAGGCATGAGATGGTATCTCATTGTGGTTTTTATTTTCATTTCTCTAATGACCAGTAATTATAATCTTTTTTTCTTATATATTTGTTGGTTGCATAAATGTTTTCTTTTGAAAAGTGTCTGTTGATATACTTGGCTCCCTTCATGATGGAATTTTTTTTCTTGTAAATATAAGTTCTTTGTAGATTCTGGTTATTAGCCCTTTGTCAGATGGAAAGAATGTAAATTTTTTCTCCCGTTCTGTAGGTTGCTTGTTCACTCTGATGATAGCTTTTTTGTGTGTGCAGAAGATCTTCGGTTTTCTTAGATCCCATTTGTCAATTTTGACTTTTGTTGCCATTGCTTTTGGTGTCTAGTCATAAAGTATTTGCCCATGTGTATGTCTCTAATGGTATTGCCTAGGTTTCCTTCTAGGGTTTTAATAATTTTAGATCTTACATTTCAGTCTTTAATCCATCTTGAGTTAATTTTTATATAAAGTGTAAGAAAGGGGTCTAGTTTCAGTTTTCTTCAAATGGCTAGCTAGTTTCTGAACACCATTTGTAAATAGAAAATTTTTTCCCCACTGCTTGTTTTTGTCTAGTTTGTCAAAGATTAGATGTTTGTAGATGTGTGGTGTTATTTCTGAGTCCTCTGTTTGGTTGCATTGGTCTATAGACACCTCTATGCAAATAAACTAAAACATCTAGAAGAAATTGATAAATTCCTAAACACATACATTCTCCCAAGTCTAAACCAGGAAGAAGTTGAATCCCTGAATACACCAACAACAAAATTGAGGCAGTCATTCTAAAATTGAGGCTGTAATTAATAGGCTAGCAACAGAAAACTGTTAGGGACCAGATGGGTTCACACCTGAATTTCAACAGAGATACAAAGGGGAACTGGTATTATTTATTTTGAAACTTTTCCGAACAATAGAAAAAGATAATTTTTTTCTATCCCATTTTATGAGGCCAGCATCATCCTGATACCAAAACATAACAGAGACATAACAACAACAACAAAAATTTCAGGCCAATGTCACTGATAAATGTCGATGCAAAAATCCTCAATAAAATTCTGGCACACCGAATCCAGCAGCTAATCAAAAATCTTATCCATCATGATCAATTCTACTTTATCTCTGGGATACAAACCTGGTTCGACATATGCAAATCGATAAATGTAATCAATCACATAAATAGAACCAATGACAAAAACCACAGAATTGTCTCAATAGTTGCAGAAAAGGCCTTCAAAATGATTCAACACCTTTTCATGCTAAAAACTCTCAATAAACTAGGTATTCATGGAACATATCTCAAAATAATAAGCTCTATTTATGACAATCCAATGGCCGATATCATACTGAATGGGCAATAGCTGAAAGCATTTCCTTTGAAAATTGGCACAAGACAAGGATGCCCTCTCTTACCACTCCTATTTAGCATAGTATTGGAAGTTCTGGCCAGGGCAATCAGGCAAGACAAAGAAATAAAGTGTATTCAAATAGGAAGAGAGGAAGTCAAATTGTCTGTGTTTGCAGATCACATAATTTTATATTTAGAAAACTTCACTATCTCAGCCCCAAATCTCCTTAAGCTGATTAGCAGCTTCAGAAGTTTCAAAATATAAAATCGATGTGCAAAATCACAAGCATTTCTATACAACAATAACAGACAGAGAGCCAAATCATGAGCGAACTCCCATTCACAATTGCTATGAAGAGAATAAAATACCTAGGAATACAACTAACAAGGGATGTGAAGGACCTCTTTAAGGAGAACTACAAACCACTGCTCAAGAAAATAAGAGAGGACACAAACAAATGGAAAAATATTCGATGCTCATGAATAGGAAGAGTAAATATCGTGAAAATGGTCATACTGCCCAAAGTAGTGTATAGATTCAGTGTTATCCCCACTAAGCTGCCACTGACTTTCTTCACAGAAAGAGCCCACATAAAAAATTATTTTTTTTACGGTGGCTCAATTCTGTAATCCCAGCACTTTGGGAGGCCGAGGTGGGTGGATCACAAGGTCAAGAGATTGAGACCATCCTGGTCAACATGGTGAAACCCCGTCTCTACTAAAAATACAATAAATTAGCTGGGCATGGTGGTGCATGCCTGTAGTCCCAGCTACTCAGGAGGCTGAGGCAGGAGAATTGCCTGAACCCAGGAGGCAGAGGTTGCAGTGAGCCGAGATGGCGCCATTGCACTCCCGCCTGGGTAACAAGAGCAAAACTCCGTCTCAAAAAAAAAAAATACTTTTTTAATGAACAAACTATAGACATCTGAAATAGCATAAATATAAATATAATGTTGCATAAAAGAAGTAGATGTAAAAGTGTGTATATTATATACTTTCACTTACGTGAAATCTAAAATGTAAACAAAATTGAGCTTCTGACTTCCAGTAATAATGAAGTATTTTTTGAATAACTATTTTACAGATAACTATAATAAAGCTTAATAAAATATTTTTTTTTTTGCTATATAGAAATGCACAACTATGTATAATACATATATGATATGCATCTTTGGAAAAACTGAATGAGGATTTCAGCTATGTCACTGTAACAGATGTAAGAATTGAAGTTTGAATCTATTCAAATTAACTCCCTCTTAAAATAATAAAAATTTTCATAGCTATACAACAGAATTCAGAGTCCCTGTAGTTCCTATTGCACAATTTAAAAATTCATGAGATGTGTGAAGAAGCATAAAAATGCAATCAATTCACAAGATTAAAAAACATACAACAGAACCTATTCTCAACATGTCCAGGATGCTGTAATCAGTATATCATACTTGAAGAAAGCTATTGTAAGTATGTTCATGGGGTAAAGAGAAACATTCTCATGACAAGTGAACAGATCTGTAAGAATACACTCCCAGTCCTTTGGTCAGAGGGCTGCAAGACTACAATGGACTGGGGTCAAGTACAATGAGCATTACTGGAGTAAAAGGCGAGGCTGTGTGCACATCATTAGGCTTGCTGGGAGATGTAGTCCTATAATCGCTCTCATCCCTTTCGTCACAGGGCTACAGGATGATTCCACTATGCACCGGGTTAACAGAGTGCATGTCACTGGAAGAAAAGGGAAGAGGCTATAAGCACATTTTAGGCTTGCTGGGAGATGTAGTCTTATAAACACTCCCAGCCCTTTGGTCACAGGGCTGCAGGACTACAATTCTAGCATGCACCAGTCTCAGAGACAAGGCAAGAGATGGGGCTGTGTGCACCATTCTACGCTTGCTGGGAGGTGTATGCTTATAAACACTCCCAGCCCTTTGGTCAAGCAGCTGCAGGACTACAATCCCAGCATGCAGCAGGCTCCAGGGCTTTGTGCAGCGCTGGGAAGAAAAGCAGAGTGGTTTATATCCCACCTAGTCATATGCGGGGAGCTCTAGTCCATTAACTGCTCTCAGCCTGTTTGTCTGTAGGCTTTAGATCTATAATCCCATCATGTCCTGAGATCTGGAGTGCATAGCCCTGGAGGGAGGGGCAGACCGGTGTTGACTTCTTGGCGTAAAAAGTACTGTTGGACTCTGAATCCATGCCGACTCTTTGTCAAGGATAGTGAGTACAAATGTGGACATTAAGGAAGGTCCGGGCTGGGCACTGAGAAGGGCATTACACTACAAATATACCTTGCCTTTGCCCAAATCGGGCGGGTTGTCCTCACCCGATTATTCCGGTCCTGCTCGATTTTCGCTTTCACCTGCACCCAGGGTTTTCCAGAGCATTGCGTCTTCTGCAGCCCAGGAGCTGCCTTCTTTCCTAAACTGTTGGGGAAACTGTCCTGATTTCCGAGACACTCTCCATTGTGTCACAACCCTCTTTTTTCTCTAGCCAGGACACGTGCTCCACTGCTTTTGAGAGAAAAAGCAGTGGAGCTGCTTCCACCTGGCCTGATTATAAACAGTTTCAGAGCTCTGTAGAACAGTGACCAGGACTGTGACTTCCTGGAAATGTCACTCTCAACGGCCATTTATTCATGAATGTGAAAGTCGAAGCATTAGGAAGGTTAAGTGTAGGGTGGCACAAAATCTGCTAAAAGTAAAGGAGAAAACCCCATTTCCGAGGCATGAGTCTTGTGAGCCATTTTCATCAACCCATTAAAGTGGACAAGCTCCAAAATGCAACCTGAAGCTGCTGACGATTTAGACATTTTACAATTGAAATCCTTGGTCTCATCTCAAGTAGGGTCTGACTTGCCAGTGTCTCGGAGACACAGATGGGATCCTTCAGGAACAGACAGCGTTTCAGCTTTGTGGGAGCGACTTTTAAGATGCGGAGTACTTGGGGTCATTTGAAACCTGTCTTCCGTAGGGATTTTACTTCTAGAGAACACGTGCATTTTATTTTACCTGTCCTCAAGCTGACGCTTTGCTCATTTCAATAACAAAAAACACACTCTTGGGGGAAGATTTAAGATGCTAATGAGCTATGCAATGTATGCACAAATATGTAGAGCTCCTGCACATGCGCACCGAGAAGACAATGCAGAACAGGCTTAGTGTAACACTTCTTTCCACCTTCTTCTAAATAATCATGTAAAACTTCTCATAAAGAGGGTTTCTCCACCAATAATTAACACTATGTCACCCTTATGGGTAGGCTGCCCTGGGATTCCTTTATCAGAATGTACCATCTATTCTGCATTTAATTTTCAAAATATTCTTTTTTTCAATAAATTATTCTATGTTGTACTTCTTTTGCTGTGTGTCTTGTTTAAATTCTTTTAAACTAAGAAGATAAGAACCAAGGTATTACATCAGACATCAACATTTCTGGTGCGATGAGAGATTTGTCCACTTCATTAATTTCACTTTCCCTTTTCTTGCAGTGAACACTACAGCAGTTCCAGACTACCTGGTTAACTATCACTGCTTGTTCCAGTGCTGTTTCAGTAAAGTTTCCAGGGAAAAGTTTTTAAGTCATCAATATTCTTTAGAGAGAATATAAGTCTTATCTCCTTTTGGCTGCTACTTCTGTGCTATCCATAAATACACTAACCACATGGGTCGCTTTCAACATTTCATATTCGGGCTACGTTGATGCTTAGTTTCACATCTTTCTGGCCACACTTAAAACTCGGGTTACCGTTTGCTGTTCCTTCAGCAATCCTCGATCGCCACCTAGTGGCTATTGTTATTTATTTTTCTATACAGGTTTTCTGTATACAAAATTTTGTTTTGTTTCATTTTGAGGGGCAGAATAGGAGCACTGCCCCTTCGGGCTTCATGCATTTTCCAGCTCCTTGACATTGTTCTTCAACAGGCTTTCATTGCTGAACAAAAAGTGCAGTCACGTAGATGCCCGGTCATGGGGATTGCATCTTAGCATTCCAGGTATTAATAATTGAGCATCACAAATGGCAAACCGGTGAATTAAGAAAAGGCTTGTCAGCCAGACGTCTGCCCCACAACCAGCAGTGGGAGTCATCTCAGTAGGGCTGAAAATTTCCAGCACTGGCGAGAGGTAAGACAGTGTATGGCAAATGCCTATGACCTCCTAGAGCTTTAGTTAGCGGGTTTCGAAGGGATGTTCTGGACACCTTGGTGGTTCCACTTGGCTCATGGGGATTCCCGTGGCCTCCTGGACTTCAGTACATGTTTTGTCACTGAGTGATTCTCTCAGCACTGCGGGGAGCCTTTACCTCTACTGTCAGTGAAACACCACTGGGAGGTTATTGGAACGACTTTTGGCTAGATGAACTAAAAAAAAAAGGCTTATCTTCTTTTGTAACACTATTTAGCCTGTGTACAGAGTAGCTGACAAAGCATAACTGGAGAAAGAGACTGTAAACTTTAATAGCATCCTAAAGCAGGATGTTTTCTGTAGAAATCAGGGAAAATAGTCTGAAATATCCTATGTGCAAGCCTTTATGGCCTGAGAACAAAACCCAGTTCTATGCAGCACTTGTGGGCTAAAGCCTAGTGAGCAAGAAAGCCTCTCAGACCTGTTATAAGACCCATTCTTATTAAGAGGAAGAGACTCCAGACCCCAGAGCCCAACACCAGCTCCAGATAGAAGCTCTCAGGAGCCCACACCTTTAGAATCCCCACCATCCCACACACTATCAGAGCCTTCTGTAAAATCTAATCTTGTTTCACCTCTTTTCTACACTCTTCCTTGAAGGCCTCTGCCAGGTACAATAGAGACCAGCCCAGCTGCAATACTCACAGTGGAACTTCATACCATCCAGGGCCAGCAAAATTGCTCCTCCTACAGAAAGTCCCAAATGCAGAGAGGACCATCAGAGTGCAAATTCTATTCTCAATAAATGATCTAATCCAATGTAAGAAACAACTCTGATGGCTCTTAGAGAACTTCAGTGCATTTACTGAAGACTTCTTTGTCCACCATTCAGCTTTATTATCCGTAAATAGACCCAATGACTGCCATCAACTTACCTGCACAAAACTTTTGCTTATTGGCAGAAAACAGAAAACACTACAATTTTCACTGCTTTCACCACTTTAATGCAAAATACTTTTGCAGCACAAATGTCACTGTAAGGTGGCATCTTGGGAATCTAGTATAAAGAATCTCAGGAAAACACAATGGCTTCTCAACAAGCAGCAGAGGGCCTCAGTAGACCTCAACAATGTCTGTACTCTGTGGCCACTGCAGTCCTACAGAACCAAAGAGCCTGAGATCTTCTCACAGCCAGGCTGTAAGGAAAATGTTTATATCTAAAAGAAGAATGCTGTTTTTGAGACCAATTAGTCTGGTTTATCTCAAGAAAATAGTAATAATATCATCACCCAGACAGACAAAATTGAATCTCTAGGAACTTCCACTGAAACATGAAAGCAATGTCTATTACCTGCCTTGCTCTCTTTAATAGTATCAGTCATTACTACACTTTCAGCCTTAACTTTTGTTCCAACTTTGTCTAAAATGTTAACCAATTTCTTGCTGTCTTGCTTACAGCAGTTCGTTTTTTGTATGATAGTTTTGCAAGTATTTCAATCTTTGGATGCCAACCTCTTACCCACTTGTTCCATAAATGATGTGGTTTACACCCTGTTAGATCATTATTTCAAGGCCCAGACTCAGCAGAAATAACACCCACTCAGCAGAAAACAGCTCCAGAAAAAACGACCTAGCCCCTCAACCTCCAATGTGATTATGGCTCTAAAATCTCTTAGGGGGAAATTGAAGCAGAAAATATAGTCAAGAAAATAGCCATAATCTCAGAATACAGAAACTGTGGTGACAGCACAGCCAACACAATAAGCCTTAGCATTCCCATTGGGCATATTCAAGCAAAACCATCTTTATTAAGGACTTTATGCTCTAGAGAGTATGTGCATTTTGATTTTACCTATCCTTAAACTTAACTTTTGCTTAGTTTGATAGCAAAAAATGCAACCAGTCAGGCACAGTGGCTCAGACCTGTACTCCCAGCACTTTGGAAAGCTGAGGAGGGTGAATCACTTGAAACCAGAAGCTCGAGACTAGACTGGCCAACATGGTGAAACCCCATCTCTACTGAAAACACAAACACCAGGTGAGTATGGTGGTATATGTCTGTAATCCCAGCTACTCAGGTAACACAAGAATCACTTGAACTCAGGAGTAGGTTGGAGTGAACGGAGATCACTTCAGCCTGGGCAACAGAGTGAGACTTCATCTCAAACAAACACATACACTCCTGGGTGGAGATCTAAGATGCTGAGACATACAACATACGAAAAAGCACGTAAAGCTACTGCACATGTGCACTAAACTAAGAAGACAAGAACTGAGGTATCACATCAGCTGTCAACACAGCAACAAGTCAGTCTCTTTCCCATGAACATAGCCCATGCAGAAAAGGAGAGTCACATCACCTATGTGCTGACCCAGAGAAATGTCACAATTTATCTTATGCACAAAGTTAAGGTAATAGAAGAGAGTCATATTAAATAGTTTCTGGGCCCAGAGATATGTCACGATGCCTCCTGTGAGCAGAAATCAGGCAGAATAATTACATAACCAGTGTGCTGGCTAGAGGGATAAGTGATTCTTTCATCTGTGGGCATGACCCAGGCAAGAAAGAAGAGTCACAGCATTTAGGTGCTTGGTGCAGAGGTGTGTAATAATCTCTCTTATGGGCAAAGCCCAGGTAAGAGGAGAGTCATCTCTCCAAGGTGGTTAATGTAGAAATATATTACAAGAAACTTCTTAGGTATGGCCCATGCAGAGTCTCCTTATTTTCTAGATGTTAGGTCCAGGGGTATGTTAGAATGCCCAATATACACAGGGATTAGTCATAAAAGGAGAGTCACATCACCTGGATGATGGGTCTAGACATATGTCACATCTGTTTTATGGGAAAATATCAGACAGGCCCAGAGATATGTTTCACTGCCTCCTGCTTGAAGTGTCTAGGCCAAAGACTCACACCACCGTGGTGCTAGGCCCATGTTCATATGTAAATATTCAATCACAGTTGAAAGAGTGACTCTTTTTTTTTTTTTTTTTTTTTTTTTTGAGACAGAGTCTCACTTCATCACCAGGCTGGAGTGCAGTGGTGCAGTCTCAGCTCACTGCAATCTCTGCCTTCTGGGTTCAAGCAATTCTCCTGCCTCAGCCTCCTGAGTAGCTGGGACTACAGGCACACACCACCACACCTAGCTAATTTTTGTATATTTTTATTAGAGACAGGGTTTCACCATGTTGGCCAGGATGGTCTCGATTTCTTGACCTCATGATCTGCCTGCCTCAGCCTCCCAAAGTGCTGGGATTACAGGCATGAGCCACCACGCCCAGCCAGGGTGACTCATTTCTAAACCCAGCTCACAGGCAAGAGAGAACTCTCCTATCTTGACCTAGTTAATTGTAGTCATGTTGACTCTCATACCCAAACTTAATGCCACAGGTGCAATAATGGGTCCATACCAGCAGGAAGGTCTCAAAATTGATTGCAATTCTCATTCATACTGTATGAGGCCATTCGATAGTATACAGAGTGTGCTAACTGGTCCAAGCACAACAGGTAAGATTTTGACACTCATATGCACACCCAGCCAACAGTAAATATTGTCATCCTCTGATATAAACACACATCACTGTTGAGGTTCTAAATCTCACACCTATAGTCAGTCAAAGATGGAAAAATTGACTCACACATAGATACATGTAGGATGGTGCCTCTCAGACCAAAATTCAGCACACCTGTGAGGCGGTGACTTTTCTAAGGAGACACAGTCTTCACAGAAATTGATGCTGTCATGCACAAATCCAGTCGGCTGTTGAGCTGGTTACTCTTGGGCTTACACTCAACATACAGGAGGTATTGAATGCCATACCTACAACTCAGTTGTGGGATTGTTCATCTCATTTCTGGGCCATTCTACAGGTTTGACTGTGAAATCTGCCAGTGCTTAGCATCTGAGTGACTTGATGCTCTTGCATGGACCTAGCCTACAGATGGGATATTAACATATTGCTGGATCCAGCACCTCGAAGATGTAACTCTGTTCTCCTTCCTTGGCACTGCCCACATTGAGCATTTTTACATACGGCTAGACTTTGCAACCAGGTCATGTGAGTCTCCTTTCTTCTTTGGCTCTGCCCTCAGAAAGCATTGTTGTATATAGCTTTGCCTCACCCAGGTTATGTGACTCACCTGCTTGTGCACTGCCCATATGGGACACTTGGGTATATCCAACACCCAGGCAATGCAACTCTACTCCCTAGGCCCTGCCTACAAGGGGCATTATGACATATCTCTGTGCTCATCACCAGGTAATGTGATTCTCTTCTCCTGCCTAGTCCCTTTGCACAGAAGGGATTTTGACATGTTACTGGGCTTAGCACCAAGTTGATGTGAATCTTCTGCCTAGATCAAGTTAACAGAAGGCATTGTGAAATACCTCTGGGTTCATCACCTAGATGATGTGACTCTTCTCTCTTACCTGAATATTGCCCATAAGAGAGATTGTGACATATTTTTGGATCTATAACCGGGATAATGTGACTCTTCTCTCCGGCCCTAGTCAGGCCCACTGAAAGAAGTGTGACTTACAAATGGGCACAGTACACAGGTGATGTGATTCTTCTTCCTGGCCCCTACCTACAGGGGTCACTGTCAAATAACTCTGGGCCCATCACCTACACTATGTGACTCTACTTCTTCCTACAGACTGCTCACAGTAAAGACTGTGACCTATTAATTTGCCCAGTACCTACATGATGTGACGTGACTTTTCTCTCATGCCTGAGCCCCATCTTGGGGCTGAATCTGACACATAGCTAGGCCTAGTCCCTAGGTTATTTACTTCTTTTTCAAAATTCTACCCATCAGGGGCATTGAAACAACTTTTTTGTACTTCACCTAGGTAATGTTACCCTGTTGCCTGGACTCTCTTCTCAGGGAGTGTTGTGAGATATTGCTGGACCTAGTGCCTAGGTGATATTACTCTCTTTTTTGACTGGGCCCTGTATATAATGTATATTTTTTATATATAGCTGGGTTCAATGGCTAGGTGATGCAACTCTTACACATAGGACCTGCCCACAGAGACATTATAATATTTCTTTATCTCTGACTCTCCTCTTTTTTCTTAGCCCTGACAAAAAGGGAGATAGTAAGGTATAACTGGACCTAGAAACTCATGTTTCTTTTTCTTTTTTTTCAGATGGAGTTTCACTCTTGTTACCCAGGCTGGAGGGCAATAACATGATCTCGGCTCATCACAACCTCTGCCTCCTGGGTTTAGGCAATTCTCCTGCCTCAGCCTCCTGAGTAGCTGGGATTACAGGCATGCGCCACCATGCCCAGCTAATTTTTTGTATTTTTAATAGAGACGGGATTTCACCACGTTGACCAGGATGGTCTCGATCTCCTGACCTCGTGATCCACCCACCTCAGCCTCCCAAAGTGCTGAAATTACAGGCATGAGCCACCGTGCCTGGCCCAGCAATTCATGTTTCAATTCAGCAGCTGAGAAACACTCTTGGTGTAAAATCTAAAAGCAAATATTTCCAACACCACTCTGGCCTATGGGAAAAAACCCAAATGACTGGCTTTAAAACCTAGAAGCATGCTATCTGTGAAACCGTTTACTGTGTGTACATTCACCTCAGAGAGTTGAACCTATGTTTTGATTTAGCAGTTTAGAAACACACTGTGCGTTCAATCTAGAAAGAAAAATTTCAGACTGAATGGAGGCCTATGGTAAAAAGACAAATAATTCATGTTCAAAACTAATAGGAATATATTTGTGAAACTGCTTTGTGATGTGTGCATTTAATTTCCAGAGTTTACTTAATTTTTAAATTCAGCAGCTGAGAAACACTCTTTGGGTGGAATCTAAAATCAGATATTTCTAATGCCACTCTGGCCTGTGTGTGCATTCATATCAGAAGGTTGAACCTATGTTTTGATTCAGCAGTTTACAAACACACTTCATGTAGAATCTAGAAAGAGACTTTTCAAACCAAATGAAGGCCTATGGGGAAAATACAAATATCTCCTGATCAGAACTAGTGGGAAGCTGTTTGTGAAACTGATTTGTGATGTGTGCATTCACCTTCCACAGTTTAACTTGTGGATTTTTGGATTTGTTTGGATTCAGCAGATGAGAAGCACTTTTTTTGTGAAATCTAAAAACAGATTTTTTTGAGACAGAGTTTTGCTGTTGTTATCCAGACTGGAGTGCAATGGCACAATCTCAGCTCACTGCAAGTTCAAGCAATTCTCCTGCCTCAGCCTCCTGAGTAGCTGAGACTACAGGTGCGCACCACCATGCCCAGCTAATTTTTGTATTTTTAGTAGAGATAGGGTTTCACCTTGTTGACCAGGATGGTCTCAATCTCTTGACCCCGTGATCTACCTGCCTTGGCCTCCCAAAGTGCTGGGTTTATAGGCATGAGCCACCCGACCCGGCCAAAATCAGATATTTCTTTATTTTTATTTTTTTATTTTCTGAGAAGGAGTTTCGCTGTTGTTACCCAGACTGGAGTGCAATGGCACAATCTCGGCTCACCGCAACCTCTGCCTTCTGGGTTCAAGCAATTCTCCTGCCTCAGCTTTCAGAGTAGCTGGGACTACAGGCACACACCACCATGCCCAGCTAATTTTTCTATTTTTAGTAAAGATAGGGTTTCACCTTGTTGACCAGGATGGTCTCGATTTCTTGACCTCATGATCCACCCACCTCAGCCTCCCAAAGTGCTGGGATTATAGGCATAAGCCACTGTGCCTGGCCAAAAACAGATATTTCTAATGCCACTCTGGCTTATAAGATAACCCTGAGTGATGGCTTTAAAAACTAGAAGCAAGCTTTTCATGAAATGGCTTGACTGTGTGTGCATTCACCCCAGAGAGTTGAACCTATGTTTGGATTCAGCAGTTTATAAATACACTTCATGTAGAATCTAGAAAGGGACATTTCAGACTCAATGGAGGCCTATGGCAAAAAGACAAATATCCACTGGCTATGAAAATGTAAACTGTTACAACCACTTTTGAAAATTGTGAGCATCATATGGTTTGTAATCATCAGCTTACATCATCAGCTTGGTTTGTAAATGTAAACAAACCAAGTGCCACCAGCAGACACACGCAAGCACATTGTGACATGTTTATTTTATAGAGTGTAATGCAGCAAAGATAATATACCACAAGCAAAAACATGGGTGAATCTCATAAATAATATTGAGCAAAAGAAGTGAGACAAAAATGATTGTAGCAAGCTGTAGGAGTCAGTTTATAGAAAACCACTAGTTACATTAAATTTTATAATTTTGGACATGCATGCACAGTTCATAAAGCTTAAGAAAAGCAAGTGATTACTGTAAGTTCTGAGTGATGTGGTCTGTGAACATGAACGTTGCCCTCAGGGAAAAATTCCTTGCTTTTCTTGGTTGAAGTTACATTCTGTTTCCTGTCAGTAATGGTAGTGCCAAAGCGGTTCACTCCCTGTCATTAGTTAAACTGCAAAGAGAATAAAATCGTTTGAGAAAGCTGGATAGTTATGGTATAAACTGTGGAAGATATTTGATATAAATCAAACCAACAAAGTTTATTAACTTACATTGTAAGTGTCTTAATATAGCAACTCAGGACCATTCTGAATTCAGTTCATTTCTCCTCATTTGTTTTTTTGATTTTTTATTTGAGACAGAGTTTCACTCTTGTTATCCAGGCTGGAGTGCAATGGTGCAATCTCGGCTCACTGCAACCTCTGCCTCCTGGGTTCAGGCAATTCTCCTGCCTCAGCCTCCTGAGTAGCTGGGATTACAGGCTTGTGCCACCATGCCCAGCTAATTTTTTATATTTTTAGTAGAGACAGGGTTTCACCATGTTGACCAGGATGGTTTTGATCTCTTGACCTCGTGATCAACCCTCCTCGGCCTCCCAAAGTGCTGGAATTACAGGCCTGAGCCACTGCAGCTGGCCCCATTTTTCCTCATTTTATGCTTCTCCAAAGCATTCATTATCTAATATGAAAGAACTTCAAAAGCTATATAGAAAAATGGAATTAAAACATAAAAATAAAAGTGTGTATATATATATATATATATATATATATATATATATACTTTATTTTACAACGTAAGCTTCATCAAGGTCAAAACACATTTGAAATTAATGATGCCAGACACTTAATCCATTTCTAAGTACTGGAAATTTAACATGTCAATGCAGTCTATTTTACATTCTCAAATTAAGACAAATGAATGCCTTGTATAGATTTTTTTCATGATTAGGAATAAAAAAAGTCAGAAGGAGCCAAATAAGGACTGTAAGGTGGGAGCCTAATGATTTCTCATTGAAATTCTTGCAAAATTTCTCTTGTTTGATGAGAGGAATGAGTGGGAGCATTCTAGGGAAGGAGAAGGACTCTCTGGAGAAGATTTTCTGGGAGATTTTTTTGTGAAATATTGGTTAACTTTCTCAAAACACTCTTACAATAGGTAGTTGTTATTGTTCTTTGCCTCTCTAGAAAGTTAAAAAGCAAAACGCCTTGCACATTCCAAAAAAACTGTTCTCATGGCTTTTGACTGATCTGATTTGCTTTGATTGGCTCACATCCACATCTCAGTAGCTATTTCATTGATTGTATTTTGTCTTTAGGGTCATACTGGTAAATCCAGTTTTCATCTGCTGGAACAGTTCTTCAAGAAACACTTCAGGATCTTGATCTTACTTATTTACAGTTTCCACTGAAGCTCTCATCTTGTCTGCAGCTGATTTGGGTGCAAGGGTTTGGATGCCCATCAAATGGAAGGTTTGCTCAACTTAAAATTTTTAGTCAGAATTTTGTAATCTGAATCAGTTCAGATGTCTGTGTTGTTGGCTAGCATTTCTGCCATGAATCTTCAGTCCTCATCAATTAGGGCACTAATAAGATAAATTTTTTCTCAGAAATGGGTATGCGTGGTCTTCAACTGTACACTTCTTCTTCAGCATGGCCTTGTTCTTACTTAAAACAAAATTCTGATTTCAGACAGTCCACTTATTTTCATTTTACATTTTCAAAACCATTCATTACCCAACATGAGAGAACTTTCATAACTTTTGGTAAAGCATCAATGATTTTATTATTCTTCCACCCGAGCATCAACAGAAATTAGTGATTTCCCTTAGTCATTGCTCTCATAATATTTTCCAAAAGCATCAATAATTTTACGATTCTTTCTCTCAGGCATCAAAATAAATTGTGTTTTCCTTCAATTTTAGCAGAATTTATGTTGCTCTGATAAGGACTGTTTCTAAATTGATAACTTTGTAGATCTTGTTCAGATATGTCATAGCAAATTAATATAAGTTTATTTTGGTGCAGAAATAAAATTCATACATAGCTCTTTCATAATATGCATTTCCATGAACTTTGTGAAGTCTCTTCATATATTCTATGTCAAGGATGTATTGTGCATTTTGTTCTGTTGCTACTGGAATGTGTGCTCTCTGAAATCAAGTGAGCTCTTGTTGGACTCACTGACCCATCTGCTGGTATGTGATCTGGAACTTACACAGGATCATCACAGGTTTATGTTGTGAAAGTTGAAAGAATTATGAATATAAAGTCAAATGATCCATTCAAAAAGACAGTGAGGGGCTGCACACAGTGGCTCAGGCCTAGAATCCCAGCACTTTGGATTCACTGAGGTCAGTTCAAGACCTGCCTGGTCAACATAGTAAAACACTGTTTCTACTAAAAATACAAAAATTAGCCCGGTGTGGTAGTGCATGCCTATAGTCCCAGGTACTTGAGCAGGGAGGGGTTGTTGAGAAAGGAGAATTGCTTGAACCCAGGAGGCAGAGGCTACATTGGGCTGAGATCATGCCATTAATTGTACTCCAGCCTGGGTGACAGCAAAACTCTGTCCAAAAAACAAAACAAAAAAAGAAAACGAGGGAATAAAAATGGGTAATATGCATTAAAAAGTAACACTGTATTTCAAGAATGCCAGTTCAGAGCACAGTGTAGCCTATTCAACAACTGTCACTCTTTGTACAACCTAGCATGTAAACACTTACATCTGTTCACTTTTTGGGTCTTTATTTTTCTGGTAAGAATGCCCATCTATATGTGAATAAAATATTAATTTTTAAAAATATAACTTTTCTTTTTAAGATACAGGGTCTCATTCTGCTGCTTAGGTTGGAATGCAGTGGCAATATTATTGGTGGCCCTTGTTGCTGTGGCCATGAGAGTGTTAGCCAGCCTCTGGGGCATCTGCTTGCTGGGTCCTAGACTGGTGGGGGGGCAGGGCCCTGGCTGGAAGGAATGCACATGAGAGCAGTAAGGATGCAAGCTGATGGTAGCTGCAAGCTTCTTGGCTTGCATAGTATTTCCCTGGCCCACAAGGTGAACCCCAGCTCCTATCCCAGAAGTACACATTAGGTGCTCCATGAACACTTGGGCCGGGAACATGTGGGGCAGTCATGGGATGAGAAAGAATGGGAGAGTGTGTGGCTTCAGCACCGGGGACTGAACTAAGGGCTTTTGGTTCCCTGAGGTCTTGATTCTCTCCTATGCAGTTGGGGAGATGGGAGGAACCACCTGTTGCATGGTCACCCCTACCTGGCAGGCATTCGGTGGACCATTTAAATCCTCCTGAAAAGATTTCTGGTCAGGGTGTGTGGTTCATGACTGTAATTCCACTTTGGGAGGACAAAGCAGGCAGATCATGAGGTCAAGAGATCAAGACCACTCTGGCCGACATGGTGAATACCGTCTCTACTAAAAATACAAAAATTAGCTGGGTATGGTGGACTACAGGTGGCTGGCCTGTAGTCCCAGCTACTCAGAAGGCTAAGGCAAGAGAATCAATTGAACTCAGGAGGTGGAAGTTGCCACTGCACTCCAGCCTGGTGACAGAGCAAGATTTTGTCTAAAAAAAGAAAAAATTCTGGAAGGACACTTCAGCAGAAGCAGCAGTGGCAGGAACAGCAGGCATGGTGACAGAGCCATCATGGAAGAGACAAGAGTGTGGTGGCAGCAGCAGCC
The DNA here is from genome assembly GCA_021498475.1 of Saguinus midas. NCBI lineage: Eukaryota > Metazoa > Chordata > Mammalia > Primates > Cebidae > Saguinus > Saguinus midas. The sequence continues at coordinate 136,755,949 of CM038393.1, forward strand.
TGAGAGAGGGAGCCTCCTTTAACAGGAAGTGACCTAATTCCCCAGGCTGGCCACCTCCCAGTGCCTACTCTCCTTTGCAGGCCAGGCCTTTTGCACTCCTAAGTCTCCCTCTGGATCTTTCTGCCCAGCCCAGCTCCAGCCCCTCCATGTGTTGGGCCCAAGTCACAGGCTGTCCTAGGATCACCCCTCTCTGCTCTTGGCTATCAGCTGTGCCTAGTCCTGTGAGGCTCCAGCAAAGGTACCTTCAGGGGAGAGATGGAGAGAGAAGGCCTTCCAGAAAGACACAAGGAGGCTGTGAGGAATGTGGGTCTCTATGTACACTTGGGCCCTTTGGGAGTGGCTAGGAAAATCCAGGCCCACATCCCCATCCTCTGAGACCATTCAAGGGTGGAGTCTGTGCTCTCACTTGGAAGATCTCTGATGAGTGTGGGCAGGAGCTGCTCAGCCAGAGGACCCTCATGCCCAATTCCCACACCCTGCCCCTTGCCCTTCAGTCTCAGTCTCCCCCCACCCTGAGGCTTCAGGGCCCCACCTCAGGCCCACCTCAGGTTTGGTCACAGCTAGGCCAGAAAGCAGAAGCTGGCACAGTGAGGGGTGCTGGGAATAACTTTTTCTCTGGCCACCACCCTCTGCTTCTGGCTTGAAGTGGGGGAAAAGAAAGCTGGGGGGATGCCCCAGCCTTTGTGGAGCACCCATGGAGGGAGAGAAGCAGCCTGTGCTGTTTGCATTGGTGCAGATAGGCTCAGTGGCTTAAGCCTGTAGGCCTAGCACTTTGGGAAGTTGAGCAGGAAGGATCCCTTGAGCCCTGGAGTTCAACACCAGTCTGAGCAACACAGAAAAAGCCCATCTCTACATACATACATACATACATACATACATACATACCTGCATACTTACATGCATACATACAGAAAGAGGGAGGAGAGTTGGGTTGGGGAGTGGAACTGTGAGTGGGGTGGCCCTGTAGGTTGCAAACTCACTAAAGTCTTCATGGCTCTGGTTTTTTTTTTGTGTGTGTGCCAATCATTGAGAGCTTGTAAGGTTGCTGAGGTTGGTTGGCCTTGAACTCTTGGCCTCGCCTTCGCAAGCCCCACGACATCCGGCCGGAGCCACTTTGGGCCCTGGCTCTGGGTTTTTACTTGGATTCTGTGGTGGTCCTCAAGTGATAGAGTCTCAGCTACCCCTTCTGTAAAATGAGGAGAAGAGTGAGGTTTGGAAGGCAAAGTCACCATGGAGGACTCAGAGGAGATTCCCCAGTCTGGTTTTTGAAGGTGGCATAGTTGGATTTGGGGAGCCTGGGATATGCCCACACAGGACAGCAGTCCCAGCAGTGAAAGCACATAGAATAGCCTGGAAAAATGTTCTGGATGGAGACTGGGGGTGTTGTGGGAATAACTAAGCTCTTAGGGCTCTGCAGAGCCTCAAATAAAAAAAACAGATTTCACAGAAGAAAATGCCCCATCCCATCTGGGAGGTAGAGCTGAGTCTGCAGCTCCCCAGCCTTTATCTGCTCTAGTTTTGGGAGGCCCCAATCTATCCCTGGCCACCTACACAGCAGCAGGTTTGAAAGCTGGAGTTTTCCTGAAGCCCCAGTGGCTGAATGATCTTCAACCCTGTCTCTCAGATGACCTAGCCCTCTTAAAAAGCCCATTTTCTTCTTGAAGACTCAGCATTACAACTTTGGTGCTCCCTGTCTGCTAGCAGGATTGGAGAAATATAAATAAATACAATTGCCATAATTTTTCCAGTGGTTACTCAACACCAGCCCTATGGAGAGAAATCATAAATGTAATCCCAATGTATTACTCCTCTATGCAGTGCCAGGAACAGAGTGGGCCCACAACCCTATCACTGAATCCTCAGAGCCATCCAGTTGGAATGTGAGAGTAGGGACTACTGGTCCCACTTGATAACAAGGAAATGGCTGATCAGAGAGAGAAGGCAATTTTGCCAATGACACACAGCTGGTGGCTGAATGTAGATAGAAAACACATGGGCTGTTGTCTCCCATTCCCTGTTCTCCCTGGCTGGGGCCATGGCAGGGAGATGTTGATTATTATCCTGTGACCAGCCATGCAGTGGAAGAGTGTCTGAGTTGGAGTTATTTATGGGGCATGTCTATACTACACATATTACAGGACTAGCACCTGGGAAGGCTTGGGGGCTCTGAGGTTAAGGCAGGAAGTTCCTGTTTTAAGAATCCAGAAGTAGACAGGGTTAGAGCAGAGGTTGGTTCATTCACTGCAGGCTGCTCAAGCTTGTTGAGCCCTGGGAGGTGCCATATGGGAATATTCAAGATCAGCAAGGCTCCCAGTTGATGCAGGACTAGAAAACAGTCACATGCTGGTTAAGGTGTTGACTCTTAGTGTCCTAATAGTGAGGATAGTAAACACGAGTCCAGATAAAAGATGAGGTGAAGACAGGCATGGTGAGATTACAGACATGAACCACCATGCCAAGCCCAGGGTCATTTTTATAATAACAGCTGCATAGTATTTCATTTTCTAGAGGTTCTATGATGCAGTGAGCTCCTTCTTAGGCAAAAGCCCTAGGAGAAACCACTAGGTCGACTTCTAACAGTATAGATCACCTGTACTTTCAACTGTTTTGTAGTTTATACATAGAATCATAAAGCATGAATTATTTTTATGTAGATTTTAAATTCTATACTTAATTAAATTATCTGTATTATTGAATATTGTGACTCATTAATTAAATTGGTGATCAAATTCCATTATTTCACCATCAAACAATTAATCCAATCATTCTACTTCAAATACACATGTGAGTGGTATTAATTTTGGAGGTATTATGAATAAGAACTGTGTGTAAATTATACAATGACTTATGAACAAATTCCTATTGGATATCTACCCAATCAAATCAATAGGTCATATGTTTACATATGTTAAGCTCTAAAAGATGGTGCAAGTTTTAAAAAAAAAGCACAAATTTTTACACCACAGTACATATGATGTTTGTCTCATTCACGTCATTGTTTGCTATTCATATTTTTTCTAATTTTTATTTTAAACTTCTAGTTCATTTGTGACTTTGAGTATTCTTGGTTTCTAATGGGTTGGCTATCTTTTCACCTGTTTATCAGTCATTGCATCTTCTGTTGATTTTACTCATTTGCTTCTATTGTGTTTTCCATTATTTCCTTATCAATTAGTAGAGGTTATTTATATATACTGGATCCACAATTTCTTTATAATTGTGTGTGTTTGTGTGTGTGTATGTGTCTCATCTTTACTGTCTATACATCACTCATCTAGATATCCTTGATAAGAATAACCCCTTAAGTTTAATATAATTAAATTTTTCCATTAACTTTGTTATAGTGAAGTGTTAGTTTTTCTGATGAAAAGATATTTTGCTATTGTAAAAATGGAGAGGTCTTATTTCTTTGTTTTATTCTAATAAGAATCATTTTTATTGGTGTAAAAATACATAAAATTTGCCATTGAAACCATTTTAATTGTACTATTCAATAACATTAAATACATTCACAATGCTGTGTGTTGTTACCACTATCCATTTCCAAAACTTTTTATAATTTCAAACCGACACTGTGTTTATTAAGTATCATTTTTCAGTTTCACCCTCATTTTAGTTATTCATAATCCCTGTTCTACTTTCTTTATTATTGAACTTTCTATTCTAAGTATGTACCTCATATTAGTAAAATCATCCAATATTTATTCTTTTCTATTTGGCTTATTTTACATGGTATAATGTCTTCAAGGTTCATCTGTGTTGTAGCATGTATCAGCATTAGATTTTATTTGTTTGAGACAGAGTCTCATTCTGTCCCCCAGGCTGGAGGACAGCAATGCAATCATGACTCACTGCTGCCTCAACATCCCAGGCTCAGGTGATTCTTCTGACTCAGGTGTTCTTTCTTTGTGGCTGGGACTATAGGCACATATCATAAAGCCCAGCAAATTTTGGTATGTTTTGAAGAGATGGGATTTTGCTATGCTGCCCAGGCTGGTCTCAAACACCTAGGCTCAAGATGTCCTCTCATCTTGGCCTCCCAAGGTACTGGGGAACTATAAGGATAAGCCACCATGCCCATCAGCATTGCATTTGTTTTAAGACTAAATAATATTCCATTGTTTGTATATACCATATTTTCTGTATCTCTTAAAGATATCTGGGTCTGTTTCCACATTTTGTACTGTAAATGATGTTGCTATATAGATTGATGTGAAAGTATCAGCTGAAGTCCCTGCTTTCAATAATTTTGGATAGACATTCATGGTGAAATTACTAAAACATATTATAATTCTATTTAGAACTTTCTGACAGATTGTCAAACCATTTTTTACAGTCGGTAAACCATTCGATATTCTCACCAGCAATCTGCCAGTGTTCCACTTCCTCCACATCCTAGGCAAAACTTGTTATTTTTTACATTTGTTTTCTATAGTCACTCTAATAGGTGTAAATAGGCATCTTGTTGTGGTTTCGATTTGTGTTTCCATAATGACTGGTGATGCTGAGCATTTTTCACATACTTATTGACCCAATGTAGATTCAAGTCCTCCACCTTTTTATAAATGCTGTTGCTAATTTGTCTTTCTGTTGAGTTTCAGGAGTTCTTTATATATTCTGTTAATACCTTATGTACCTAATTAGGTACATGACTTGCAAATTATTTCTTCCATCCAACAGTGGTCTTTTCACCTGTTTTTCTTCTTTTTTATATATAAAAATGTTTCACACTTTGATTAAGTCCATTTTATCTTTTTCTTATTTTGATGCCTGTGATTTTGGCGTCAAGTGTTAAGAAACCGTCAACAAACTTAATGTTCAAAGATTTTTGCTTATGCTTCTTTTCTAAGAGTTTTAGAAGTTTTAGGTTTTGAAAGTTTTATTTTAGGTTCAGGGCTACATGTGAAGGTTTGTTACATAGCTAAACATGTGTCACAGGGGGTTGCTGTACAGATTATTTTATCACCCAGGTATTAAGCCCAATATGCAACAATAGTTATCTTTTCTGCTTCTGTCCCTTTTCCCATCTTCTACCCTCAGATAGACCCCAGTGTCTGTTGTTGTTTATTTTGCATTAATAAGTTCTCATTTAATTTTCACTTACATGTGTGAACATGTGGGATTTGATTTTCTGTTCTTGTGTCAGTTTGCTAAGAATAATAGTTTTCAGCTACATCCATGTTTTCACAAAAGAAATAACTGCATTTCTTTTTGTGACTGCATAGTTTTTTACGGTGCATATGTACCACATTTTCTTTATTCACACTGTCATTGATCGGGCTTAGTTTGACCATGTATTTGCTATTGTGAGTAGTGCTACAAGAAACATTTGTATGAATTGTCTTTATGATAGAATAGCTTACATTTCTCTGGGTATACACGCAGTAATGGGATTGCTGGCAGAACTATCAAATAGCAGTTCTGCTTTCAGCTCTCTGAGAAATCACCAAACTGCTTCACAATGGTTGAACTAACTTACACTCCCACCAACAGTGTATAAGTGTTCCCTTTTCTCCACAACCTCATCAGCATTTAATTTTTGACTCTTTAGTTATAGCCATTCTGACTGGTATAAGATGATATCTCATTGTGGTTTTGATGTTCATTTGTCTAATGATCATTGATGTTGACTGTGCTTCACATGCTTTTTGGCTGCATGTATGTCTTCTTTTGAGAAGTGTCTGTTCATGTTCTTTGCCCACTTTTTAATGCAATTATTAGTTTTTATCTTGTAAATCTGAATTCCTTATGGATCCTGGATATTATATCTTTGTCCATCCACAGTTTACAAATATTTTCTTCCACTCTGTAGATTGTCTTTTTATTTTGTTGATACAATTTTTTTTCTATAAAAAAGCTCTTAAGTTTAACTAGATCCACCTTGTCAAATTTTGTTTTTCTTGCTATTGATTTTGGTGTTTTTGCCCTGAAATATTTGCCTGTTCATGTGCCTAGAATGGTATTGCCTGGGTTATCTTCCAGAGTTTTCAAAGTTTTAGGCTTTGTAACTAAATTACAAACATTCTTATAGAGCAATATTAGACAAACAGAGAGCCAAATTATGAGAAAACTGCCATTCACAATTGCTACAAAGAGAATAAAATACCTAGGAATACAATTAACAAGTGATGTGAAGGACCGCTTCAAGGAGAACTAAAAACCACTGCTTAAGGAATAAGAAAGGACACAAACAGATGGAAAATATTCCATGTTCATGGTTGAGAATAATTAATATCATGAAAATGGCCATACTGCCAAAAGTAATTTATAGATTTAATGCTATCCCCATCAAGCTACCAATGACTTTCTTCACAGAATTGGAAAAAACCCACCTTACACTTCAAGTAGAACCAACAAAGAACCTGCAGAGCCAAGACAATCCTAAGCAAAAAAAAAAAAAAAAAAAGAAAAAAAGCCGGAGGCATCATGCTACCTGACTTCAAACTATATCACAATACTACTGTAATCAAAACTACAGGGTACTTGTATCAAAACAGAGATATCGACCAATGGAACAGAGCAGAGGCCTTAGAAAGAACTCCACACAACTACAACAATCTGATCTTTGACAAACTTGACTAAAACAAGCAATAGGGAAAGGATTCCCTATTTAATAAATGATGTTGGAAAAACTGGCTAGCCATATACAGAAAGATAAAACTGGATACCTTACTTACACCTTATACAAAAATTAATTCTAGATGGATTAAAGATTTAAACATGGGGCCTAAAATCATAAAAACTCTGAAAGAAAACCTAAGTGATACCATTCAGCACATAGGCATGGGCAAGAACTTCATGACTGAAACACCAAAAGCAATGGCATCAAAAGCAAAAATAGACATATGGGATCTAATTAAACTTAGGTTCTTCTTCACAGCAATAGAAACTATCAATAGAGTGAACCAGCAACCAACAGAATCCAAAAAGTTTTTGCAATCTGTCCATATGAAAAATGGCTAATATCCAGAATCTATGAAAAACTTAAATGAATTTACAATAAAAAAACAACTCCATCTATAAGTGGGCAAAGGATATGAATAGACACTTTTTGAAAGAAGATATTTATGCATTTAAGAAACATGAAAGAAAGATTATCATTGCTGGTCATTAGAGAAATGCAAATCAAAACCACACTGAGATACCATCTCACAACAGTTACAATGGTGATCCGTAGGGAGAAGATCCCATGAACCCCGAGGCAGAAGCAAAAGACCTCAGCCTATTTCCACATAAATAATGAAGAAGAAACTAATTAAAAATATAACCTTAGTGGTTATTAGTTATTCATATGTGATCTTAGTTATTCGTAGATGATCTTAATCCTTTTATTTTTCTTTCTTTTTTTAATTGCATTTTAGGTTTTGGGGTACATGTGAAGAACATTCAAGGTAGTTGCCTGGGTACACATGTGGCAGTGTGATTTGCTGCATTTCTCCCCTTCACCTATATCTAGCATTTCTCCCCCTTCTATATCTCCCCAACTCTCTACCCCCCACTGTCCCTCCCCTCTTCCCCCCAACAGACCCCAGTGTGTAGTGATCTGCTCCCTGTGTCCATGTGTTCTCCTTGTTTAACACCCACCTATGAGTGAGAACATGTGGTGTTTTATTTTCTGTTCTTGTGACAGTTTGCTGAGAATGATGGTCTCCAGGTTCATCCATGTCCCTACAGAAAACACAAACTCATCGTTTTTGATTGCTGCATAATATTCCATGGTGTATATGTGCCACATTTTCCCTGTCCTCTCTATTATTGATGAGCATTTGGGTTGGTTCCAGGTCTTTGCTATTGTAAACAGTACTGCAATAAACATTCATGTGCATGAGTTCTTATAGTAGAACAATTTATAGTCCTTTGGATATATACCCAGTAATGGGATTGCTGGGTTAAATGAAATTTTTTTTTTTTGCTAATCAGTGAGAGCTTGTAAGGTTGCTGAGGTTGGCCTTGAACTCATGGCCTCACCGTCACAAGCACCACGACATCCGGCCGGAGCCACTTTGGGCCCCTGAAATTTCTATTTCTAGGTCCTTGAGAAATTGCCACACTGTCTTCCACAATGGTTGAACTAATGGGAGTGAACTAATGTACACTCCCACCAGAAGGGTAAAAGTGTTCCTATTTCTCCACATTCTCTCCAGCATCTGTTGTCTCCAGATTTTTTAATGATCACCATTCTACCTGGCTTGGGACGGTATCCCAATGTAGTTTTGATTTGCAATTCTCTAATGACCAGTGATGATGAGCATTTTTTCATATGTTTGTTGGCCTCGTGTATGTCTTGTTTTGTAAAGTGTCTGTTCATATCCTTATCCCACTTTTGAATGGGCTTGTTTGTTTTTTTCTTGTAAATTTGTTTTAGTTCTTTGTAGATTCTGGATATTAGCCCTTTGTCAGATACATAAGCTGCAAAAATTTTTCCCATTTTGTTGGTTGCCAATTCACTCTAATGATGTTTTCCTTTGCTGTGCAGAAGCTGTGAAGTTTGATTAGGTCCCATTTGTCTATTTTGGCTTTTGTTGCCAATGCTTTTGGTGTTTTGGTCATGAAGTCCTTGCCTACTCCTATGTCCTGAATAGTTTTGCCTAGATTTTCTTCTAGGGTTTTTATGGTGTTTTGGTCTTATGTTTAAGTCTTTAATCCATCTGGAGTTAATTTAAGTGTAATGTATCAGGAAGGGGTCCAGTTTCTGCTTTCTGCACATAGCTAGCCGGTTCTCCCAACACCATTTATTAAAAAGGGAATCCTTTCCCCATTGCTTGTTTTTGTCAGGTTTATCAAAGATTGCATGGTGGTAGATATGCTGTGTCACCTCTGAGGCCTCTGTTCTGTTCCATTGGTCTACATCTCTGTTTTGGTATCAGTACCATGCTGTTTTGATTACTGTAGATTTGTAGTATAGTTTGAAGTCCAGTAGTGTGATGCCTCCTGCTGTGTTCTTTTGCTTAGAATTGACTTGGCTATGTGGGCTCTTTTTGGTTCCATATAAAGCTTAAGGTGTTTTTTTCCAGTTCTGTGAAGAAGGTCATTGGTACCTTGATGGGGATAGTATTTAATCTCTAAATTACTTTGGGCAGTATGGCCATTTTCACAATATTGATTCTTCCTAACCATGAACATGGATTGTTTCTCCATGTGTTTATGTCCTCTCTTATTTCATTGAGCAGTGGCTTGTAGTTCTCCTTGAAGAGCTTCCTTACGTTACTTGTTATTTGTATTCCTAGTTATTTTATACAATTTGTAGCAATTTGGAATGGAAGTTTATTCTTGATTTGGCTCTCTTTAAGTCTGACATTTGTGTATAGGAATGCTTGTAATTTTTGCACATTGATTTTGTATTCTGAGACTTTGCTGAACCTGCTTATCAGTTTCAGGAGATTTTGGGCTGAGAACATGGGGTCTTCATGATATACAATCATGTCGTCTGCAAATACAGATAATTTGGCTTCCTCCTTTTCTATTTGAATAGGCTTTATTTCTTTTACTGCCTGATTGCTCTGGCTAGAACTTCCAGTACTATATTGAATAGGAGTGGTGAGAGAGGGCATCATGTCTAGTGCCAGATTTCAATGGAAATGCTTCCATTTTTGCTCATTCAGTATAATATTGGCTGTTGGTTTGTCATAAACAGCTTCTAGTATTTTGAGATACGTTCCATCAATACCTAGTTTATTGAGGGTTTTTAGCATAAAGGGCTGTTGAATTTTGTCAAAGGACTTCTCTGCATCAATTGAGATAATCATGTGGTTTTTGTCTTTGATTCTGTTTATGTGGTGAATTACGTTTATAGACTTGTTTATGTTGAACAAGTTTTGCATTCCCGGGATGAATCCTACTTGACCATGGTGGATAAGCTTTTTGATGTGCTGTTGCAATTGGCTTGCCAGTATTTTATTTTGATTTTTGCATCACTGTTCATAATGGATATTGGCCTGAAGTTTTCTTTTCCTGTTGAGTCTCTGCTGGGTTTTGGTATCAGGATGATGTTGGTCTCATAAAATAATTTGGGAAGAATTCCCTCTTTTTGGATTATTTGGAATAGTTTCAGAAGGAATGGTACCAGCTCCTCTTCATGTGCCTGGTAGAATTCTGCTGTAAACCCATCTGAGCCTGGGCTTCTTTTGTGTGATAGGCTTTCAATTGCTGCTTCAACTTCAGATCTTGTCTGAAGATCTGGTCTGTTCAGGGGTTTGGCTTCTTTCTGGTTTAGGCTTGAGAAGAGGCAAGTGTCCAGGAATTTATCCATTTCTTCCAGGTTTACTCTATGAGCATAGAGTTGTTTGTAATAATCTCTGATGATGTTTTGAAATTTTGTGGAATCTGTGGTGATATCCCCTTTATCTTTTTAATTTTAACTATTTGGTTATTCTTTCTTTTATTTTTATTAATCTGGCTAGTGGTCTATTTTGTTGATCTTTTTGAAAAACCAGCCCCCAGATATATTGATTTTTTTTTGAAGGGTTTTATGTGTCCCTATCTCCTTCAGTTCTGCTGTGATCTTAGTTATTTCTTGCCTTCTGCTTGGTTGAGATTTTTTTTTATCTTGCTCCTCTAACTCTTTCCATTTTGATGATAGGGTGTCAATTTTGGATTTCTCCTTCTTCTCATGTGGGCACTTATTGCTATATATTTGCCTGTAGAGATTGCTTTAAATGTGTCCCAGAGATTCTTGTATGCTGTGTATTCGTTCTCATTGGTTTCAAAGAACATCTTTATTTTTGCCTTCATTTCAATGTTTATCCAGTCAACATTCAAGAGCCAGTTGTTCAGTTTCCAGGAAGCTGTGCAGTTCTGAGTTAGTTTCTGAATTCTGAGTTCTAACCTGATTGCATTGTGGTCTGAGAGACCGTTTGTTATGATTTCCATTCTTCTGCATTTGCTGAGGAGTGCTTTACTTTCAATTATGTGGTCAATTTTAGAGTAGGTGTGATGTGGTGCTGAGAAGTATGTATATTCTGTGGATTTAGGATGGAGAGTTTTGTAAATATCTATTAGATTTGCTTGTTCCAGGTCTGAGTTCAAATCCTGGATATCTTTGTCAATTTTCTGTCTGGTTGATCTGTCTAATATTGACAATGGGGTGTTAAAGTCTCCCACTATTATTGTGTGGGAGTCTAAGTCTCTTTGTAAGTCATTAAGAACTTGCCTTATGTATCCAGGTGCTCCTGTATTGGGTGTGTATATATTTAGAATCATTAGCTCTTTTTGTTGCATCGATTCTTTTACCATTATGTAGTGTCCTTCTTTGTCTCTTTTTATCTTTGTTGCTTTAAAGTCTATTTTATTAGAGAAGAGAATTGCAACTCCTGCTTTTTTTTTGCTCTCCATTTGCTTGGTTAATCTTTCTCCATTTCTTTATTTTGAGCCTTTGTGTATCCTTGCATATGAGATGGGTTTTCTTGGTACAGCACACCGATGGGTTTTGGCTTTTTATCTAGTTTGCCAGTCTGTGTCTTTGGATTGGGGCATTTAGTCCATTTGCATTTTGGGTTAATATTGCTATGTGTGAATTTGATACTGCCATTTTGAAGCTAGCTTGCAGTTTTGCCCATTAGTTAATGCAGATTCTTCATTTTGTTTTTCTTGCTATTGATTTTGGTGTTTTTGCCCTGAAATATTTGCCTGTTCATGTGCCTAGAATGGTATTGCCTGGGTTATCTTCCAGAGTTTTCAAAGTTTTAGGCTTTGTAACTAAATTACAAACATTCTTATAGAGCAATATTAGACAAACAGAGAGCCAAATTATGAGAAAACTGCCATTCACAATTGCTACAAAGAGAATAAAATACCTAGGAATACAATTAACAAGTGATGTGAAGGACCGCTTCAAGGAGAACTAAAAACCACTGCTTAAGGAATAAGAAAGGACACAAACAGATGGAAAATATTCCATGTTCATGGTTGAGAATAATTAATATCATGAAAATGGCCATACTGCCAAAAGTAATTTATAGATTTAATGCTATCCCCATCAAGCTACCAATGACTTTCTTCACAGAATTGGAAAAAACCCACCTTACACTTCAAGTAGAACCAACAAAGAACCTGCAGAGCCAAGACAATCCTAAGCCAAAAAAAAAAAAAAAAAAAAAAGAAAAAAAAAGCCGGAGGCATCATGCTACCTGACTTCAAACTATATCACAATACTACTGTAATCAAAACTACAGGGTACTTGTATCAAAACAGAGATATCGACCAATGGAACAGAGCAGAGGCCTTAGAAAGAACTCCACACAACTACAACAATCTGATCTTTGACAAACTTGACTAAAACAAGCAATAGGGAAAGGATTCCCTATTTAATAAATGATGTTGGAAAAAACTGGCTAGCCATATACAGAAAGATAAAACTGGATACCTTACTTACACCTTATACAAAAATTAATTCTAGATGGATTAAAGATTTAAACATGGGGCCTAAAATCATAAAAACTCTGAAAGAAAACCTAAGTGATACCATTCAGCACATAGGCATGGGCAAGAACTTCATGACTGAAACACCAAAAGCAATGGCATCAAAAGCAAAAATAGACATATGGGATCTAATTAAACTTAGGTTCTTCTTCACAGCAATAGAAACTATCAATAGAGTGAACCAGCAACCAACAGAATCCAAAAAGTTTTTGCAATCTGTCCATATGAAAAATGGCTAATATCCAGAATCTATGAAAAACTTAAATGAATTTACAATAAAAAAACAACTCCATCTATAAGTGGGCAAAGGATATGAATAGACACTTTTTGAAAGAAGATATTTATGCATTTAAGAAACATGAAAGAAAGATTATCATTGCTGGTCATTAGAGAAATGCAAATCAAAACCACACTGAGATACCATCTCACAACAGTTACAATGGTGATCCGTAGGGAGAAGATCCCATGAACCCCGAGGCAGAAGCAAAAGACCTCAGCCTATTTCCACATAAATAATGAAGAAGAAACTAATTAAAAATATAACCTTAGTGGTTATTAGTTATTCATATGTGATCTTAGTTATTCGTAGATGATCTTAATCCTTTTATTTTTCTTTCTTTTTTTAATTGCATTTTAGGTTTTGGGGTACATGTGAAGAACATTCAAGGTAGTTGCCTGGGTACACATGTGGCAGTGTGATTTGCTGCATTTCTCCCCTTCACCTATATCTAGCATTTCTCCCCCTTCTATATCTCCCCAACTCTCTACCCCCCACTGTCCCTCCCCTCTTCCCCCCAACAGACCCCAGTGTGTAGTGATCTGCTCCCTGTGTCCATGTGTTCTCCTTGTTTAACACCCACCTATGAGTGAGAACATGTGGTGTTTTATTTTCTGTTCTTGTGACAGTTTGCTGAGAATGATGGTCTCCAGGTTCATCCATGTCCCTACAGAAAACACAAACTCATCGTTTTTGATTGCTGCATAATATTCCATGGTGTATATGTGCCACATTTTCCCTGTCCTCTCTATTATTGATGAGCATTTGGGTTGGTTCCAGGTCTTTGCTATTGTAAACAGTACTGCAATAAACATTCATGTGCATGAGTTCTTATAGTAGAACAATTTATAGTCCTTTGGATATATACCCAGTAATGGGATTGCTGGGTTAAATGAATTTTTTTTTTTTTTTTTTTGCTAATCAGTGAGAGCTTGTAAGGTTGCTGAGGTTGGCCTTGAACTCATGGCCTCACCGTCACAAGCGCCACGACATCCGGCCGGAGCCACTTTGGGCCCCTGAAATTTCTATTTCTAGGTCTTTGAAAAATTGCCACACTGTCTTCCACAATGGTTGAACTAATGGGAGTGAACTAATGTACACTCCCACCAGAAGGGTAAAAGTGTTCCTATTTCTCCACATTCTCTCCAGCATCTGTTGTCTCCAGATTTTTTAATGATCACCATTCTACCTGGCTTGGGACGGTATCCCAATGTAGTTTTGATTTGCAATTCTCTAATGACCAGTGATGATGAGCATTTTTTCATATGTTTGTTGGCCTCGTGTATGTCTTGTTTTGTAAAGTGTCTGTTCATATCCTTATCCCACTTTTGAATGGGCTTGTTTGTTTTTTTCTTGTAAATTTGTTTTAGTTCTTTGTAGATTCTGGATATTAGCCCTTTGTCAGATACATAAGCTGCAAAAATTTTTCCCATTTTGTTGGTTGCCAATTCAGTCTAATGATGTTTTCTTTTGCTGTGCAGAAGCTGTGAAGTTTGATTAGGTCCCATTTGTCTATTTTGGCTTTTGTTGCCAATGCTTTTGGTGTTTTGGTCATGAAGTCCTTGCCTACTCCTATGTCCTGAATAGTTTTGCCTAGATTTTCTTCTAGGGTTTTTACGGTGTTTGGTCTTATGTTTAAGTCTTTAATCCATCTGGAGTTAATTTAAGTGTAATGTATGAGGAAGGGGTCCAGTTTCTGCTTTCTGCACATAGCTAGCTGGTTCTCCCAACACCATTTATTAAAAAGGGAATCCTTTCCCCATTGCTTGTTTTTGTCAGGTTTATCAAAGATTGCATGGTGGTAGATATGCTGTGTCACCTCTGAGGCCTCTGTTCTGTTCCATTGGTCTACATCTCTGTTTTGGTATCAGTACCATGCTGTTTTGATTACTGTAGATTTGTAGTATAGTTTGAAGTCCAGTAGTGTGATGCCTCCTGCTGTGTTCTTTTTGCTTAGAATTGACTTGGCTATGTGGGCTTTTTGGTTCCATATAAAGCTTAAGGTGTTTTTTTCCAGTTCTGTGAAGAAGGTCATTGGTACCTTGATGGGGATAGTATTTAATCTCTAAATTACTTTGGGCAGTATGGCCATTTTCACAATATTGATTCTTCCTAACCATGAACATGGATTGTTTCTCCATGTGTTTATGTCCTCTCTTATTTCATTGAGCAGTGGCTTGTAGTTCTCCTTGAAGAGCTTCCTTACGTTACTTGTTATTTGTATTCCTAGTTATTTTATACAATTTGTAGCAATTTGGAATGGAAGTTTATTCTTGATTTGGCTCTCTTTAAGTCTGACATTTGTGTATAGGAATGCTTGTAATTTTTGCACATTGATTTTGTATTCTGAGACTTTGCTGAACCTGCTTATCAGTTTCAGGAGATTTTGGGCTGAGAACATGGGGTCTTCATGATATACAATCATGTCGTCTGCAAATACAGATAATTTGGCTTCCTCCTTTTCTATTTGAATAGGCTTTATTTCTTTTACTGCCTGATTGCTCTGGCTAGAACTTCCAGTACTATATTGAATAGGAGTGGTGAGAGAGGGCATCATGTCTAGTGCCAGATTTCAATGGAAATGCTTCCATTTTTGCTCATTCAGTATAATATTGGCTGTTGGTTTGTCATAAACAGCTTCTAGTATTTTGAGATACATTCCATCAATACCTAGTTTATTGAGGGTTTTTAGCATAAAGGGCTGTTGAATTTTGTCAAAGGACTTCTCTGCATCAATTGAGATAATCATGTGGTTTTTGTCTTTGATTCTGTTTATGTGGTGAATTACGTTTATAGACTTGTTTATGTTGAACAAGTTTTGCATTCCTGGGATGAATCCTACTTGACCATGGTGGATAAGCTTTTTGATGTGCTGTTGCAATTGGCTTGCCAGTATTTTATTTTGATTTTTGCATCACTGTTCATAATGGATATTGGCCTGAAGTTTTCTTTTCCTGTTGAGTCTCTGCTGGGTTTTGGTATCAGGATGATGTTGGTCTCATAAAATAATTTGGGAAGAATTCCCTCTTTTTGGATTATTTGGAATAGTTTCAGAAGGAATGGTACCAGCTCCTCTTCATGTGCCTGGTAGAATTCTGCTGTAAACCCATCTGAGCCTGGGCTTCTTTTGTGTGATAGGCTTTCAATTGCTGCTTCAACTTCAGATCTTGTCTGAAGATCTGGTCTGTTCAGGGGTTTGGCTTCTTTCTGGTTTAGGCTTGAGAAGAGGCAAGTGTCCAGGAATTTATCCATTTCTTCCAGGTTTACTCTATGAGCATAGAGTTGTTTGTAATAATCTCTGATGATGTTTTGAAATTTTGTGGAATCTGTGGTGATATCCCCTTTATCTTTTTAATTTTAACTATTTGGTTATTCGTTCTTTTATTTTTATTAATCTGGCTAGTGGTCTATTTTGTTGATCTTTTTGAAAAACCAGCCCCCAGATATATTGATTTTTTTTTGAAGGGTTTTATGTGTCCCTATCTCCTTCAGTTCTGCTGTGATCTTAGTTATTTCTTGCCTTCTGCTTGGTTGAGATTTTTTTTTATCTTGCTCCTCTAACTCTTTCCATTTTGATGATAGGGTGTCAATTTTGGATTTCTCCTTCTTCTCATGTGGGCACTTATTGCTATATATTTGTCTGTAGAGATTGCTTTAAATGTGTCCCAGAGATTCTTGTATGCTGTGTATTCGTTCTCATTGGTTTCAAAGAACATCTTTATTTTTGCCTTCATTTCAATGTTTATCCAGTCAACATTCAAGAGCCAGTTGTTCAATTTCCAGGAAGCTGTGCAGTTCTGAGTTCGTTTCTGAATTCTGAGTTCTAACCTGATTGCACTGTGGTCTGAGAGACCGTTTGTTATGATTTCCATTCTTCTGCATTTGCTGAGGAGTGCTTTACTTTCAATTATGTGGTCAATTTTAGAGTAGGTGTGATGTGGTGCTGAGAAGTATGTATATTCTGTGGATTTAGGATGGAGAGTTTTGTAAGTATCTATTAGATTTGCTTGTTCCAGGTCTGAGTTCAAATCCTGGATATCTTTGTCAATTTTCTGTCTGGTTGATCTGTCTAATATTGACAATGGGGTGTTAAAGTCTCCCACTATTATTGTGTGGGAGTCTAAGTCTCTTTGTAAGTCATTAAGAACTTGCCTTATGTATCCAGGTGCTCCTGTATTGGGTGTGTATATATTTAGAATCATTAGCTCTTTTTGTTGCATCAATTCTTTTACCATTATGTAGTGTCCTTCTTTGTCTCTTTTTATCTTTGTTGCTTTAAAGTCTATTTTATTAAAGAAGAGAATTGCAACTCCTGCTTTTTTTTTGCTCTCCATTTGCTTGGTTAATCTTTCTCCATTTCTTTATTTTGAGCCTTTGTGTATCCTTGCATATGAGATGGGTTTTCTTGGTACAGCACACCGATGGGTTTTGGCTTTTTATCTAGTTTGCCAGCCTGTGTCTTTGGATTGGGGCATTTAGTCCATTTGCATTTTGGGTTAATATTGCTATGTGTGAATTTGATACTGCCATTTTGAAGCTAGCTTGCAGTTTTGCTCATTAGTTAATGCAGATTCTTCATTTTGTTGATGTTCTTTACCATTTGGTATGTTTTAGGAGTGGCTGGTACTGGTTGTTCCTCTCTGTGTGCAGTGCCTCTTTCAAGAATTCTGCGAAATGGGCCTGATCGTGACAAAATCTCTGAGTACTTGCTTGTTGGCAAAGGATTTTAGTTTTCTTTGACTTATAAAGCTTAGTTAGGCTGGTTTTGAAATTCTGGGGTGAAAGTACTTTTCTTTAAGGTTGTGGAATATTGGTCTCCACTCTCTTCTGGCTTGTAGGGTTTCTGCTGAGAGATCTGCTGTGAGTCTGATGGGCTTCCTTTTGTGGGTAACCTGACCTTTCTCTCTGACTTCCCTGAACATTTTCTCCTTCATTTCAGCCCTGGTGAATCTGACCATTATATGCTTTGGGGTTGATCTTTTTGAGAAATATCTTTGTCATGTTCTCTGTATTTTCTGGACTTGAATATTGGCCCACCTTGCTAGGTTGGGGATGTCATTTTGGATAATATCCTGAGGAGTGTTTTCCAGCTGGGATTCATTCTCTTCATCACATTAACATACACCTATCAAACTTAGATCAGGTCTTTTCACATAGTCCCATATTTCTTGGAAAGTTTTTTCACTTTTTTCTATGCTTTTTTCTCTAATCTTGCCTTCTCACTTTATTTTGTTGAGTTGATTCTCGACCTTTGACATTCTTTCTTCTGCTTGGTCTATTCAGCTCTTGAAACTTGTGCATGTTTCATGAAGTTCTCATGTTGTGTTTTTCAGCTCCATCAATTCACTTATATTCCTCTCTAAATTGTCCATTCTTGTCTTCATTTTATTAAATTTTTTTTCAAGGTTCTTAGTTTCCTTGCATTGATTTAGAACATGTTCTTTTAGCTCACAGAGATTTGTCATTACCCCACTTCTGAAGTCTGATTCTGTCATTTCATCAAACTCAATCTCCACCCAGCTTTGTTCCATTGCTGGTGAGGAGTTGTGATCCCTTGTAGGAAGAGAGGTGTTCTAACTATGGGTGTTTTTCTCCTTTTTTCACTGGTTCTTCCCATCTTTGTGGATATCCACCTGTCATCTTTGTAGTTTCTTATTTTTAGATTGGGTCTCTAAGTGGATGTTCAGATTGTTGATGATGAAGTTATTTCTGTTTCTTAGTTATCCTTCTAACAGTCTGGCTTCTCTGCTTTAGGACTGCTGAGGTCCACTCCAGGCCCTGCTTGCCTGGGAATCACCTGCAGCAGCTGAAGAACAGTAAGAGTTGCTACCAGTTTTTTTTTTTTTTTTTGCTTTCTTTGTCCAAGAATGATGCCCACCACATGTCAGTCTGATCAGTCCTTTGTGAGGTGACTCTTTGGCTATACGGGGTCAGCAAGCTGCTTCAGAAGAAAGTCTGTCATTTATAAAGCTCAAGTGTTGAGCTGTGAGCTCCATTGTTCATTCAGAGCTGCTAGGCAGGGACTTTTAAGTCTGCTGTAGCAGAACTTATAAACCCCCCCCTTTTTTTTTTATCTCAGGTGCTCTGTCCCGGGGATTTAGGGCTTTATTTCTGAGTTACCGTTTTGCTGCTGCCTTTTTTTTTTTCAGGGCTTCCCTACCCAGCAAGAAGGCAGCCTAGTCACTGTTTGCCTGCACAAACTTTGCTGAGTTGCTGTGGGTTCCACCCTGCTGCTGTGTGAACTTTCCTGCAGTCCTGTTTATATAAGTGTGGTTAGAACTGCCTCCACAGTGGTGGCCCGCCTCTGTAATGGTGGAAACTCTTTATTATGGTGGGTTGCCTCAGCATTGGCAGACTAATTCCCTATAGGTGTCATACCTCGGTATTAGCAGACGTCCCTCCCCCACTAAGCTTCACCATCGTGGGTTCCGCTGTGCTTGCCTTGAAACTCTCAACCCCGATCATTTCCAATTGAGGTTTTTCTTTTGCTTTTGTAGTGGTGGCACCCACCAAGCTTGATCACCTGGTTCTTTGCCTCAGAGCCTTTTTTTTTCAGGGCTTCCTACCCAGCAAGAAGGCAGCCTAGTCACTGTTTGCCTGCACAAACTTTGCTGAGTTGCTGTGGGTTCCACCCTGCTGCTGTGTGAACTTTCCTGCAGTCCTGTTTATATAAGTGTGGTTAGAACTGCCTCCACAGTGGTGGCCCGCCTCTGTAATGGTGGAAACTCTTTATTATGGTGGGTTGCCTCAGCATTGGCAGACTAATTCCCTATAGGTGTCATACCTCGGTATTAGCAGACGTCCCTCCCCCACTAAGCTTCACCATCGTGGGTTCCGCTGTGCTTGCCTTGAAACTCTCAACCCCGATCATTTCCAATTGAGGTTTTTCTTTTGCTTTTGTAGTGGTGGCACCCACCAAGCTTGATCACCTGGTTCTTTGCCTCAGAGCCTTTTTTTTAAGTTGAATGGTTCACTTTCTGCCAAGTGTTCCAGTCATCTGCTGAAAAGGCACCAGGATCTGTGTGATTTCCCATGTGGTGATCCACTGCGCTGGCTGAAACAACAGCACTGAGATTTGTGGTGCTTTTGCCTAAGAATCTCCTGGCTTGGCTCCAGCTTGAGTCCCCTGTCTAATCAGATAAATGGGTGAATCTGCCTGCCTGAAGCTCAAATTGTCAGCTTAAATGGGCAACAAAAACCAGTATGTTTTGTATAAAGAACTGCTGCACTGGGGCACCTGCAAAACAGCTGCACTGGCCAATACAGCTGTGCTGGTGATGCAAAGGGATTCTCCACCTGGGAATCTCTTCATCTGTGGACAATAAAGATTCATATGGAAATGCAGCATCCACTCACCCTCTGCACTTTCACTGAGGGCTGCAATCCTCAGCTATTTCTAAACAATCATTTTGCTCTAAGACTCTCACTGCTATTTCTTATGTTCCAGGATACAGCAAAAAATGTCTGTTTTTAGGTTTTAAACAGAAAGAATTTTCAAACTTCTGCATACAAACATGAGTTTAACTCTGTAAGTTGAGTGCACACATCGACAACCATTCTGTTACATAGCACTGTTTTTGTTTTAGAACCAGATATTTCTCATTACAGCATATATTCCCATTCAATATGGGAATGTTCAAACACAGCTCCCAGAAGAAACGTGTTCTAACTCGCTGAATCTAAACGTAGATTAAGCTCTCTTAGCTGAATGAACACACAGCAGAGCAGTTTAAAAAATAGGTTTGTTTTGTGTTTTAGATGCAGTCTATTTCTTATATGCTGGGTTTTGGCTGAGAATGTCCGTTTTTAGAGTCTCCACAGAAAGAGATTCCAAAGTGCTACATACACATATCAGTTTAACTCTGTAGGTTGAATACACAAGTTGACAACCATTTTGTTAGAGAGTTCTCTTTTCACTTTAGAACCATATATTTCTCATTACAGCATATACACACATTCTCTCTGGAATGGACAAATGCAGCTACAAGAAAAAACAGGTTTCTAACTCGTTCAATCTAAACAAAGATTCAACTCTCTTAATTGAACCAACACACAGCTGAGCAGTTTAAAAGATACGTTTTTTCTGTTGCGGATGCAGTATTACTTCTATTTTTTATATGTAGGGATTTGGCTAGAAGTTACCGTTTTTAGATTTTTCATCTAAAAACCATTCCAAACTGCTCCATCCACATCAGGTTAACTCTGTAAGTCAATGCACACATTGACAACCATTGAGTCACAAAGCTCTGTTTTCATTTCAGAATAAGATATTGCTCATTACAGCAAGTAGTCCCATACACTCTGGAATGTATAAATGGAGCTCCTAAAAGAAACGTGTTTCTAACTCAGTACATCTAAACATATATTCAACTCTCTTAGTTTAACAAACACACAAGAAAGCAGTTTGAAAAATATGTTTGTTCTGTGTTTTAGACATAGTATTACTCCGATTTCTAACATGCTGAAATTTGTCTGGAAATAAACGTTTTTAGATTCTCCAAAGAAATGATGTAGAAACTGCTGCATACACAATCACTTTAACATTATAAGTTTAATGTACACATTGAAAACCTTTCTGTTATATAGCTGCATTTTCGTTTTAGAACCAGATAATTTCCAATACAACATGTACTCCCATTCACTCTGGGATATCCAAAAGCACCTCCTAGAAGAAACGTATTTCTAACTGACTGAATGAAAACACAGGTTCAATTCTCTTAGTTGAACAAACACACAGCAGAGGAGTTTGTAAGATACATTTGCTTTGTGTTTTAGACTCAGTCTTATCGCTATTTGTTATATGCTGAAATTTAGCTTTAAATGTCCGTTGTCACATTCTTTAGAGAAAGGGTTTACCAAGTGCTGCAAACACCCATCAGATTAACTATGGAAGATTATTCTGTTGGATAGTTATGTTTTCGATTTAGAACTAGATATTTCTCAATATAGCATGTACTCCCATTCACTCTGGAATATCCAAACGCACCTCCTAGAACAAACGTGTTTTTAACTCGCTGAATCTAAACATAGGTTCAACTCACTGAGTTGAATGAAAACACAGCAGAGCAGTTTGTATGTTTTGTGTTTTACGAACAGTCTTTCTGCTATTTGTTGTATGCTTTGATTTGGCTGGAAATGTCTGTTTTAGATGCTTTACAGAAAGCGGTTAAAAACTGCTGCAAACACACTTTAGTTTAACTCTGTAAGTTGAATGCACACATTGAAAACCATTCTGTTAGATAGCTCCGTTTTTGTTTTAGAACCAGATAATTCTCAAAACAACATATACTCCATTGACCTCTGCAAGATCCAAATGTAGCTCCTAGAAGAAACATGTTTTTAACTCGCTGAATCTAAACACAGGTTTAACTCTCTTAGTTGAACGAACACACTGCAGAGCAGTTTCTAAGGTACCTTTGTTTTGTGTATTAGATGTAGTCTTACTGCTATTTGTTATATGCTCCGATTTGGCTGCAAATGACTGTTTTCAGATTCTTTACAAAAAGTGTTTACAAACTGCTGCAATCGCACATCAGTTTAACTCTGTAAGTTGAATGCACACATTGAAGACCATTCTGTTAGATAGCTCCGTTTTTGTTTTAGAACCACATATTCTCAATACTGCATATATTCCCATGCATTTGGAAATATCCAAACGCAGCTCCTAGAAGCAACGTGTTTCTAACTCGCTGAATCTAAACACAGGCTCTTAGTTGAACGAACACTCAGCAGAAAAGTTTGTAAGATAAAATTGCTTTCTGTTTTAGAAAGATACTACTGCTATTTGCTATATGCTGGGATTTGGCTGAAAAAGTCAGTTTTTAGATTCTTTAAACAAAGGGTTTACAAACTGCTGCAAACAAACATCAGTTTAACTCTGATGTTTTATACACACATTGAAGACCATTCTGTTAGATAGATCCCTTTTCGTTTTAGAACCAGATATTTCTCAATACACCATGTACTCCCATTCACTCTGGAATATCCAAACGCGGCCCCTGCAAGAAACGTGTTTCTAATTCGCTGAATCTAAACACAGGTTCAACTTTCTGAGTTAAACAAACACACAGCAGAGCAGTTTTTTAGATACGTTTCCTGTGTGTTTTAGACGCAGAACTACTGCTATTTCTCATATGAAGGGATTTGGCTGAAAATGTCCGTTTTCATAATTCTTTACAAAAAGGGTTTAAAGACTGCTGCAAACACACATCTGTTTAACTCTGTAAGTTGAATGCATACATTGAGGACCATTCTGCTAGATAGATCTCTTTTTGTTTTAGACATAGATATTTCTCAATACAGCATGTACTCCCATTCAGTCTGGAATATCCAAACGCAGTTCCTGAAAGAAACGTTTTTCTAACTCACTGAATATAAACACATTTTCAAATCTCTGAGTTGAACGAACACACAGCAGAGCAGTTTGTTAGATACGTTTGCTTTGTGTTTTAGATGCAGTACTACTGCTATTTGTTATATGCTGGGATTTGGCTGGAAATGTCCATTTTAAGATTCTTTACAGAAAGGGTTTACAAATTGCTGCAAACACATATTAGTTTAACTCTGTGAGTTGAATGCACACATTGAAGACCATTCTGTTCGATAGCTCCTTTTTTGTTTTAGAACCAGATATTTCTCAATACAGCATTTACTCCCATTCACTCTGAAATATCCAAACGCGACTCCTGGAAGAAATGTGTTTCTAACTCGCTAAATCTAAATGCAAGTTTAACTCTCTGAGTTGAATGAACACACAGCAGAGCAGTTTGTTAGATGCGTTCGATTTGTGTTTTAGACGCACTACTACTGCTATTTGTTATATACTAAAATTTGGCTGAAAATGTTTGTTTTTACATTTTTTACAGAAAGGGTTTAAAACTGCTGCAAACACACATCAGTTTAATTCTGTAAGTTGAATTTCCACACTGAAGACGGTTCTGTTAGATTTCTCCCTTTTTGTTTTAGAATCAGATATTTCTCAATACAGCATGTACTCCCATTCACTCTGGAATATACAAACGCAGCTCCTGGAAGAAACCAGTTTCTAACTCACTGAACCTAAACACAGGTTCAGCTCTCTCAGTTAAACAAACACACAGCAGAGCAGTTTGTTAGATTCGTTTGGTTTGTTTTTTAGACGCAGTACTACTGCTATTTTTTATACGCTGGGATTTGGCTGGAAATGTCCGTTTTTAGATTCTTTACAGAAAGGGTTTAAAAACTGCTGCAAACACATGAGTTTAACTCTGTAAGCGTAATGCACAAACTGAAAACGATTCTGTTAGATTTCTCCATTTTTGTTTTCAAACCAGATATTTCTCAATACAGCATGTACTCTCATTCACTCTGGAATATCCAAACGCAGCTTTTGGAAGAAACGTGTTTAACTCGCTGAATCTAAATGCAGTTTCAACTCTCTGAGTTGAACGAACACACAGCAGAGCAGTTTGTTAGACACGTTTACTTTGGGTTTTAGACGCAGTACTACTGCTATTTGTTATATGCTGGGATTTGGCTTAAAATGTCCATTTTTAGATTTTTCACAGAAAGGGTTTACAAACTGCTGCAAACACACATCGGTTTATCTCTGTCAGTTGAATGCACACATTGAAGACCATTCTGTTAGATTGCTCCCTTTTCATTTTAGAACCAGATACTTATTAATACAGCTGTACTCCCATTCACTTTGGAATATCCAAATGCAGCTTCTGGAAGAAACGTGTTTTTAACTCGATGAATCTAAACACAGTTTCAACTTTATGAGTTGAATGAACACACACACCAGAGCTGTTCGTTAAATACGTTTGCTTTGTTTTTTAGACGAAGTAGTACTGCTATTTGTTATACACTGGGATTTGGCTGGAAATGTGCGTTTTTAGATTCTTTACAGAAAGGGTTTACAAACACCTGCAAACACACATTAGTTTAACCCTTTATGTTGAATGCACACATTGAGAACCATTCGTTAGATAGCTCCTTTTGTTTTAGAACCAGATATTTATCAATACAGCATGTATTCCCATTCACTCTGGAATACCCAAACGCAGCTTCTGGAAGAAACGTGCTTTTTCTTTTTTAATTTTAAATTTTTATTGCATTTTAGGCTTTGGGGTACATGTGCAGAACGTGCAAGATAGTTGCATAGGTACACACATGGCAGTGTGTTTTGCTGCCTTCCTCCGCTTCACCCACACTTGGCATTTCTTTCCAGGCTATCCTCCCAGCTTCTCCCCGAGGTCCCTCCTTTATTCTCCCCAATAGACCCCAGTGTGTAGTACCCTTTTCCATGTGTCGATGTGTTCTCATTTTTTCTCACCTGCCTATGAGTGAAAATATATGGTATTTTATTTTCTGTTCTTGTTTCAGTTTGCTGAGAATGATGTTCTCCATATTCATCCATGTCCTTACAAAGGACCCAAACTCATGATTTTTGATGGCTGCATAATATTCCATGGTGTATATGTGCCACATTTTCCCAGTACAGTCTATCATCAATGGGCATTTGGGTTGGTTCCAGGTCTTTGCCATTGTGAACAGTGCTGCAGTGAACATTCGTGTGCCTGAGTTCTTATAGTAGAATGATGTTTAGTCCTTTGGATATATACCCAGTAATGGGATTGCTGGGACAAATGGAATTTCTATTTCTAGGGCCTTAAAAAATTGCCACACTGTCTTTCACAATGGTTGAACTAATATATACTCCCACCAACAGTGTAAGAGTGTTCCTATTTCTTCGCATCCTCTCCAGCATCTGTTGTCTCCAGATTTTTTAATGATCACCATTCTAACTGGCGTGAGATGGTATCTCAAGGTGGTTTTGATTTGTATCTCTCTAATGACCAGTGATGATGAGAATTTTTTCACATGTTTGTTGGCCTCATGTATGTCTTCTTTTGTAAAATGTCTGTTCATATCCTTTTGAATGGGCTTGTTTGTTTTTCTCCTGTAAATTGGTTTGAGTTCTTTGTAAATTCTGGATATCAGCCCTTTGTCAGATGGGTAAACTGCAAAGATTTTTTTCCCATTCTGTTGGTTGCTGATTCAGTCTAGTGACTGTTTCATTTGCCATGCAGAAGCTGTGGAGTTTGATTAGGTCCCATTTGTCTATTTTGGCTTTTGCCGCCAATGGATTTGGTGTTTTGGTCATGAAGTCCTTGCCTACACCCATGTCCTAAATGGTTTTGCTTAGATTTTCATCTAGGGTTTTTAATAGTGCCAGGTCTTACATTTAAGTCTTTTATCCATCCGGAATTAATTTTAGTGTAAGGTGTCAGAAAGGGGTCCAGTTTCTGCTTTCTGCACAATGCTAGATGGTTTTCCCAACACCATTTATTGAAAAGGGAATCTTTTCCCCATTGCTTGTTTTTGTCAGGTTTATTAAAGATTGTATGGTTGTAGATAAGTTGTGTTGCCTTTGATGCCTCTGTTCTGTTCCATTGGTTTATATCTCTGTTTTGGTACCAGTACCATGCTGTTTTGAGTACTGTAGCCTTGTAGTATAGTTTGAATTCTGGTAGTGTAATGCCTCATGCTGTGTTCTTTTTGCTTAGAATTGACTTGGCTATGCAGGCTCTCTTTTGGTTCCATATGAAGTTCATGGTGTTTTTTTCCAGTTCTGTGAAGAAATTCAATGGTAGCTTGATGAGAATAGCATTGATTCTGTAAATTACTTTTGGCAGTATAGCCATTTTCTCAATATTGATTCTTCCTAACCATGAACATGGAATGCTTCTCCATCTGTTTGTGTCCTCTCTTATTTCATTGAACAGTGGTTTTTAGTTTTTCTTGATGAGGTTCCTTACGTTTCTTGTAAGTTGTATTCCTAGGTATTTTATTTTCTTTGTAGAAATTGTGAATAGCAGTTTGTTTTTGATTTGGTTCTCTTTAAGTCTGTAATTGCTGTATAGGAATGCCTGTGATTTTTGTACATTGATTTTATATCCTGAGACTTTGCTGAAGTTGCTTATCAGTTTCAGGAGTTTTTGGGCTGAGGTGATGGGGTCTTCTAGGTATACTATCATGTCATCTGCAAACAGAGACAATTTGGCTTTCACATTTCCTATTTGAAGACACTTTATTCCTTTTTTTTTTTTTGCCTCATTGCCCTGGCTAGAACTTTTAGTACTATGTTGAATAGGAGTGGTGAAAGAGGGCATCCTTTTCTAGTGCCAGATTTCAAAGGGAATTCTTCCAGTTTTTGCCCATTCAATATAATATTGGCTGTTGGTTTGTCACAAATAGCTTTTATTTCTTTAAGATATGTTCTATCAATACCGAGTTTATTGAGGGCTTATAGCATAAAGCGCTGTTGAATTTTGTCCAATGCCTTCTCTGCATCAATTGAGATAATCATGTGGTTTTTGTTTTTGGTTCTGTTTATGTGGTGTTTATAGACTTGCTTGTGTTGAATCAGCCTTGCATCCACGGGATGAATCCTACTTGATCATGATGGATAAGTTTTTTAATGTGCTGCTGCAGTTGGTTTTTCAGTATTTCATTGAAGATTTTTGAATCTATGTTCATCATGAATATCGGCCTGAAGTTTTCTTTTCTTGTTGAATCTCTCCTGGGTTTTGGTATCAGGATGATGTTGGTCTCATAAAATGATCTGGGAAGGGTTCCCTCTTTTTGGATTATTTGGAATAGTTTCAGAAGAAATGGTACCAGCTCCTCTTTGTGTGTCTGGTAGAATTCGGCTATGAACCCATTTGGATATGGGCTTTTTTGTGTGGTAGGCTCTTAATTGCTGCCTCAACTGCAGACCTTGTTATTGGTCTATTTACAGTTTTGGCTTCCTCCTGGTTTAGGCTAGAGAGGACAGAGGTGTCCAGAAATTTATCCATTGGAAGAAACGTGTTTCTAACTCACTGAATCTAAACACAGGTTCAACTCTCTGAGTTGAAAGAACACACAGCAGAGCATATTCTTAAATACATTTACTTTGTGTTTTAGATGCAGTACTACTGCTATATGTTATATGCTGGGATTTGGTGGGAAATGTCCATTTTTAGATTCTTCACAGAAAGTGTTTAAAAATTGCTGCAAACACACATCAGTTTAACTCTGTAAGTTGACTGAACACATTGAAGACCATTCTGTCAAATTGCTCCCTTTTTCTTTTAGAACCAGATATTTCTCAATACGGCATGTACTCCCATTCACTCTGGAATATCCAGACATAGCTCCCAGAAGAAACGTGTTTCTAACTCACTGAATCTAAACACAGGTTAAACTCTCTGAGTTGAACAAACACACAGCAGAGCAGTTTGTTAGCTACGTTTGCTTTGTGTTTTAGATGCAGTACTACTGCTATTTGTTATATGCTGGGATTTGGCCGGCAATGTGTTTTTAGATTCTTTACAGAAAGGGTTTACAAACTGCTGCAAACACATATCAGTTTAACTCTGTAAGTTGAATGTACACTTTGAAGAGCATTCTGTTAGATAGCCTCTTTTTCGGTTTAGAACCAGATATTTCTGAATAGAGCATGTACTCCCATTCACTCTGGAATATCCAAACGCAGCTCCAGGA
Organism: Saguinus midas; assembly: GCA_021498475.1. Taxonomy (NCBI): domain Eukaryota; kingdom Metazoa; phylum Chordata; class Mammalia; order Primates; family Cebidae; genus Saguinus; species Saguinus midas. The sequence goes on from CM038393.1 coordinate 136,784,174, forward strand.
AGAAACTTGTCTCTAACTCACTGAATCTTAACGCAGGTTCAACTCTTTGAGTTAAACGAACACACAGCAGAGCAGTTTGTTAGATACGTTTGCTTTGTGTTTTAGACACAGTAGTACCGCTATTTGTTATATGCTGGGATTTGGCTGGAAATGTCCGTTTTTAGATTCTTTACAGAAAGGGTTTACAAACTGCTGCTAATACATGTCATGTTAACTCTATAAGTTTAATGCACATATTGAAGACCATTCTGTTAGATTGCTCCCTTTTCGGTTTAGAACCAGATATTTCTTAATAGAGCATGTACTCCCATTCACTCTGGAATATCCAAATACAGCTCCTGGAAGAAACGTGTTCCTGACTTACTAAATTTCAACGTAAGTTCAAATATCTGAGTTGAACGAACACACTGCAGAGCAGTTTGTTAGATACATTTGCTTTGTGTTTAGATGCAGTATTACTGCTCTTTGTTATATGCTGGAATTTTGGCTGAAATGTCCTGTGTTAGATTTTTCACAGAATAAGATTACAAACTGCTGAAAAACACACATCAGATTAACTCAGTAAGGTGAATGCACACATTGAAGACCATTCTGTTAGATTGCTCCGTTTTCATTTTAGAGATAGATATTTCTCAATACAGCATGTACCACCATTCACTCAGGATTATCCAAATGCAGGTTTTACTAGAAACGTGTTTCTGACTCCTGAATCTAAAGATAGATGTAACTCACTTAGTTTAACAAGGACACAGAAGAGCAGATTGAAGGATACATTACTTCTGTGTTTCAGAGGCAGTCTTACTGCTATTTGTTATAATCGGGTATTTTGCTGGAAATGCCTGTTTTGAGATTCTATACAGAAAGCTTTCCAAAGTGCTGCATTAACACATGAGTTTAAACCTGTAAGTTGAATGCACACATTGACACCCAATTTGTTAGATAGCTTTGTTTTGATTTTCAAACCAGATATTTCTAATTAGAGCTTATACTCCCATTCACTCAAGAATATCCAAACGCAGCTATTACTAAAAATGTGTTTCTAACTTCTGAATTAAAGAAAAATATAAGTCAGTTGAACAAACGCACAGCAGAGCAAATTGAAAGATACGTTTCTTCTGTGTTTTAGAGGCAGTCTTACTGCTATTTTTTCTATGCAGGTATTTTGCTGAAAATGCCTGTTTCTAGATTCCACACAAAAAAAGCTTCCAAACGACTACATAAACACATGAGTTTAACTTCGTAAGTTCAATGCACACATTGACAACCATCCTGTTAGACAGCTCGGTTTTGGTTTTAGAACCAGATATTTCTCATTACAGCCTGTACTCCCATTCACTCAGGAATATCCAAACGCAGCTTTTACAAAAACGTGATTGAAAACCCTGAGTCTAATGGTACATTTACCTTACTTAGTTGAACAAACGCACAGCAGAGCAGATTGAAGAATAGGTTTCTTCTGTGTTAGAGGTAGTCTTACCGCTATTTCTTATATGTGGGTATTTGACTGGAAATGCCTGTTTTGAGATTCTCCACAGAAAGAGTTTCCAAACTGCTGCATAAACATATGATTTTTTTTGCTTAGAATTGACTTAACTATGTGGGCTTTCTTTTGGTTCCATACAAAGTTCATGGTGGTTTTCTCCAGTTCTTTGAAGAAATTCAATGGTAGTTTGATGGGGATAGCATTGATTGTGTAAATTACATTGGGCAGTATAGCCATTTTCACGATATTGATTCTTCCTAACCACGAACATGGAATGTTTCTCCATCTGTTTGTGTCCTCTCTTTATTTTGTTGAGCAGTGGTTTGTAGTTCTCATTGAAGAGGTCTTTTACATTCCCGGTGCGTCGTATTCCTAGGTATTTTATTTTCTTTGTAGCAATTTTGAATGGCAGTTCGTTCTTGATTTGGTTCTCTTTAAGTCTGTTATTGGTGTATAGGAATGCTTGTGATTTTTGCACATTGATTTTATGTCCTGAAACTTTGGTGAAGTTGCTTATCAGTTTCAGGAGTTTTTGGGCTGAGGTGATGGGGTCTTCTAGGTATACTATCATGTCGTCTGCAAAAAGAGATAATTTGGCTTCCACCTTTCCTATTGGAATACCATTTATTTATTTTTTTGCCTGATTGCTCTGGCTAGAACTTCCAGTACTATATTGAATGAGAGTGGTGAGAGAGCACCTCTTTGTCTAGTGCCAGATTTCAAAGAGAATACTTCCAGTTTTTGCCCATTAAGTATGATATTGGCTGTTGGTTTGTCATAAATAACTTTCAATACTTTGAGATATGTTTTATCAATACCAAGACTATTTATGGGAAAATGTGACACATATACACCATGGAATATTATGCAGCAATCAGAAATCATGAGTTCATGTCCATTGTAAAGACATGGATTAATCTAGAGAACATCATTCTCAGCAAACTGACACAAGAACAGAAAACAAAATATCACATATTCTCACTCATACGTGAGTGAGAAGAATGAGAACACAAGGACACACAGAGAGAGGCTACTACACACTGGGGTCTCTGAGAAGAATGGAAAAGAAACAGCAAGGGGGGAGCTGGGGAAGGATAGCCTGGTGAAAAATGCCAAGTGTGGGTGAAGTGGAGAAAGGCAGCAAAACACACTGCCATGTGTGTAACTATGCAACTATCGTGCAAGTTCTGCACATGAACCCCAAAAACAAAAATACAATAAAAAATTAAAATTGAAAAACATGTGAGTTTAACTCTATAGGTTGAATGCACACATTGACACCCAATTTGTTAGATAGCTTTGTTTTGATTTTCAAACCAGATATTTCTGAATAGAGCATGTACTCCCATTCACTCAGTATTATCCAAACACATTTTTACTAGAAACGTGTTTCTGACTCCTGAATCTAAACATAGATGTAACTCACTTAGTTGAACAAACGCACAGCAGAGCAAATTGAAAGATACGTTTCTTCTGTGTTTTAGAGGCAGTCTTACTGCTATTTTTTCTATGCAGGTATTTTGCTGAAAATGCCTGTTTTGAGATTCTCCACAGAAAGCGTTTCCAAACTGCTGCATAAACACATGAGTTTAAACCTGTAAGTTGAATGCACACATTCACAACCATTCTGTTAGATTGCTCCTTTTCGGTTTAGAACCAGATATTTCTGAATAGAGCATGTACTCCCATGTCGTCTGCAAAAGAGATAATTTGGCTTCCACCTTTCCTATTGGAATACCATTTATTTATTTTTTTGCCTGATTGCTCTGGCTAGAACTTCCAGTACTATATTGAATGAGAGTGGTGAGAGAGCACCTCTTTGTCTAGTGCCAGATTTCAAAGAGAATACTTCCAGTTTTTGCCCATTAAGTATGATATTGGCTGTTGGTTTGTCATAAATAACTTTCAATACTTTGAGATATGTTTTATCAATACCAAGACTATTTATGGGAAAATGTGACACATATACACCATGGAATATTATGCAGCAATCAGAAATCATGAGTTCATGTCCATTGTAAAGACATGGATTAATCTAGAGAACATCATTCTCAGCAAACTGACACAAGAACAGAAAACAAAATATCACATATTCTCACTCATACGTGAGTGAGAAGAATGAGAACACAAGGACACACAGAGAGAGGCTACTACACACTGGGGTCTCTGAGAAGAATGGAAAAGAAACAGCAAGGGGGGAGCTGGGGAAGGATAGCCTGGTGAAAAATGCCAAGTGTGGGTGAAGTGGAGAAAGGCAGCAAAACACACTGCCATGTGTGTAACTATGCAACTATCGTGCAAGTTCTGCACATGAACCCCAAAAACAAAAATACAATAAAAAATTAAAATTGAAAAAACATGTGAGTTTAACTCTATAGGTTGAATGCACACATTGAAAACCATACGTTTAGATAGCTCCGTTTTAGTTTTAGAACAAAATCTTTCTCATTACAGCTTGTATTCCCATTCACTCAGTATTATCCAAACACATTTTTTACTAGAAACGTGTTTCTTACTCCTGAATCTAAAGATAGATATAAATTAGTTAGTTGAACAATCGCACAGCTGAGCAGATTGAAGGATACATATTTTCTGTGTTTTAGAGGCACTCATATTGCTATATGGCTATATGAGGGTACTTGGCTGGAAATGGCTGTTTTGAGATTCTGCACAGAAAGCATTTCCAAATTGCTACATAAACACAGTAGTTTAACTCCATAAGTTGAATGCACACATTCACAACCATTCTGTTGGATAGCTTCTTCTTGTTTTTCAAAGCAGATATTTTTCATTACAGCCTGTACTCCCTTTCACTCAGCATTACCCAAAGGCAGCTTTTAATAGAAATGTGTTTCTAACTCCTGAATGTAAAGATAGTTATAACTCACTTAGTAGAAAAAACATACAGCAGAGAAGATTGAAGGATACGTTTCTTCTGTTTTTTAGAGGCAGTCTTACTGCTCTTTGTAATATGCAAATATTTGGCCGGAAATAACTGTTTTGAGATTCTCTACAGAAAGCGTTTCCAAACTGCTGCATAAACACATGAGTTTAACTCCATAAGTTGAATGCACACATTGACAACCATTCTGTTAGATAGCTCCGTTTTGGTTTTAGAACCAGATATTTCTCATTACAGACTGTACTCCCATTCACTCAGGAATATCCAAATGCAGCTTTTACTAGAAACGTGTTTCAAACTCCTGAATCTAAACATAGATGTAACTCACGTAGTTGAACAAACGCACAACAGAGCAGATTGTAGGATACGTTTCTTCTGTGTTTCAGAGGCAGTCTTACTGGTAACTCGTTAGATGCCGGTATTTGCATGAAAATGCCTCTTTTGAGAGTCTCCACAGAAAGCGTTTCCAAACTGCTGCATAAACACATGAGTTTAACTCCGTAAGTTGAATGCACACATTGACAACCATTCTGTTAGATAGCTCCATTTTGCTTTTAGAAAGAGATATTTCTCAATACAACCTGTACTCCCATACACTCAAGAATATCCAAATGAAGCTTTTACTAGAACCGTGTTTCTAACTCCTGAATCTAAACACAGATGTAACTAATTTAGTTGAACAAACACACAGCAGAGCAGATTGTAGCATACGTTTCTTCTGTGTTTCAGAAACAGTCTTACTGCTGTTCATTATATGGGGGTATTTGGCTGGAAATGCCTGGTTTGAGATTCTCCATGGAAAGTGTTTCCAAACTGCTGCATAAACACATGAGTTTAACTCCATAAGTTGAATGTACACATTGACAACCATTTCATTAGACAGCTCCGTTTTGGTTTTAGAACGAGATATTTCTCATTACAGCCTGTAATCCCATTCACTCAGGAATTTCCAAACGCAGCTTTTACTAGAAACGTGTTTCTAACTCCTGAATCTAAACATAGATGTAACTCACTTAGTTGAACAAACGCAGAGCAGAGCAGATTGTAGGATACGTTTCTTCTGTGTTGCAGAGGCACTCTTACTGCTATTTGTTATATGCGGGTATTTGGCTGGAAATGCCTGTTTTGAGATTCTCCACAGAAAGCGTTTCTAAACTGCTGCATAAACACATGAGTTTAACTCCATAAGTTGAATGCACACATTGACAACCATTCTGTTTGATAGCTCCGTTTTGGTTTTAGAACCAGATATTTCTCATTACAGCCTGTACTCCCATTCACTCAGGAATTTCCAAACGCAGATTTTACTAGAAAAGTGTTTCTAACTCTTGAATCTAAACATAGATGTAACTCACTTAGTTGAACAAACGCGCAACAGAGCAGATTGTAGGATTCCTTTCTTCTGTGTTTCAGAGGCAGTCTTAGTGCTATTCGTTATATGCGGGTATTTGGCTGGAAATGCCTGTTTTGAGATTCTCCACAGAAAGCGTGTGCAAACTGCTGCATAAACACATGAGTTTAACTCCATAAGTTGAATGTACTCATTGACAACCATTCTTTAGATAGCTCCGTTTGGTTTTAGAACCAGATATTTCTCATTACAGCCTGTACTCCCATTCACTAAGAAATATCCAAATACAGCTTTTATAAGAAACATGTTTCTAACTCCTGAATCTAAACATAGATGTAACTCAGTTAGTTGAACAAACGCACAGCAGAGCAGATTGTAGGATACGTTTCTTCTGTTTTTCAGAGGCAGTCTTACTGCTATTCATTTTAAGCGGGTATTTGGCTGGAAATGTCTGTATTGAGATTTTCCACAGAAAGCATTTCCGAACTGCTGCATAAACACATGAGTTTAACTCCGTAAGTTGAATGCACACATTGACAACCATTCTGTTAGATAGCTCCTTTTTGGTTTTAGAACCAGATATTTCTCATTACAGCCTGTACTCCCATTCACTCAGCAATATCCAAACGCAGCTTTTACTAGAAATGTGTTTCAAACCCCTTAATCTAAACATAGATGTAACTCACTTAGTTGAACAAAGGCACAGCTGAGCAGATTGTAGGATACCTTTCTTCTGTGTTTCAGAGGGAGTCTTAGCGCTTTTCATTGTATGCAGGTATTTGGCTGGAAATGCCTGTTTTGAAATTCTTTACAGAAAGCGTTTCTAAACTGCTGAAAAACACATGAGTTTATCTTTGTAACTTGAATGCACACATTGACAACCATTCTGTTATTTAGCTCTGTTTTCGTTTTAGGACCAGATATTTCTCATTACAGCCTGTACTCCCATTCACTCAGGAATATCCAAACGCAGCTTTTACTAGAAACGTGTTTCTAACTCCTGAATATAAACATAGATGTAACTCACTTAGTTGAACAAACGCAGAGCAGAGCAAATTGTAGGATAAGTTATTTCTGTGTTTCAAAGGCAGTCTTACTGCTATTCATTATATGTGGGTATTTGGCTGGAAATGACTGTTTTGAGATTCTCCACAGTAAGCTTTTCCAAACTGCTGCCTAAACGCATGAGTTTAACTCCATAAGTTGAATGCACATTGACAACCGTTCTGTTAGGTAGCTCCGTTTTGGTTTTAGAAGCAGAGAGTTCTCCTTACAGCATATACTCCCATTCACTCAGGAATATCTAAATGCAGCTTTTACTAGAAACGTGTTTCTAACTCCTGAATCTAAACATAGATGTAACTCAGTTAGTTGAACAAATGCACAGCAGAGCAGATTGTAGGATACCTTTCTTCTGTGTTTCAGAAACAGTCTTACTGCTATTCGTTATATGCAGTATTTGACTGGAAATGCCTGTTTTGAAATTCTTTACAGAAAGCGTTTCTAAACTGCTGCATAAACACCTGAGTTTAACTCTGTAAGTTGAATGCATACATTGACAACCATTCTTTAGATAGCTCCGTTTTGGTTTTAGAACCAGATATGTCTCATTACAGCCTGTACTCCCATTCACTCAGGAATTTCCAAACGCAGCTCTTGCCAGAAACGTGTTTCTAACTCCTGAATATAAACATAGATGTAACTCAGTTAGTTGAACAAATGCACAGCAGAGCAGATTGAAGGATACGTTTCTTCTGTTTTTCAGAGGCAGTCTTACTGCTATTCCTTATATACGGGTATTTGGCTGGAAGTGCCTGTTTTGAGATTCTCCACAGCAAGTGTTCGCAAACTGCTGCATAAACACATGAGTTTTATTCCATACGTTGAATGCACATATTGACAACCATTCTGTTAGACAGCTCCGTTTTGGTTTTAGAACCAGATATTTCTCATTACAGCCTGTACTCCCATTCACTCAGGAATATCCAAATGCAGCTCTTACCAGAAACGTGTTTCTAACTCCTGAATCTAAAGGGAGATTGAACTCACTTAGTTGAACAAATGCACAGCAGAGCAGATTGAAGAATACGTTTCTTCTGTGTTTCAGAGACAGTCTTACTGCTATTCGTTATATGCGAGTATTTGACTGGAAATGCCTGTTTTGAGATTCAACACAGAAAGGGTTTCCAAACTGCTGCATAAACACCTGAGTTTAACTCTGTAAGGTGAATGCACACATTGACACCCATTCTGTTAGATAGCGCCGTTTTGGTTTTAGAACCAGATATATCTCATTACAGCCTCTACTCCCATTCACTCAGGAATATCTAAATGCAGCTTTTACTAGAAACGTGTTTCTAACTCCTGAATCTAAAGGGAGATTGAACTCACTTAGTTGAACAAATGCACAGCAGAGCAGATTGAAGAATACGTTTCTTCTGTGTTTTAGGCAGAGTTTTACTGCTATTCGTTATATGCGGTATTTGGCTGGAAATGCCTGTTTTGAAATTCTTTACAGAAAGCGTTTCCAGATTTTCCTTCAACAGAAGAGTTTAACTCTGTAAGTTGAATGCATACATTGACAACCATTCTGTTAGATAGCTCCGTTTTGGTTTTAGAACCAGATATGTCTCATTACAGCCTCTACTCCCATTCACTCAGAATTGTCCAAACGCAGCTATTGCCAGAAACGTGTTTTAACTCCTGAATCTAAAGGAGATTTAACTCACTTAGCTGAACAAACGCACTACTGAACAGATTGTAGGATACGTTTCCACTGTGTTTCAGAGGAAGTCTTACTGCTATTCGTTATATGCAGTATTTGACTGGAAATGCCTGTTTTGAGATCTCTCCACAGAAAGCGTTTCTAAACTGCTGAAAACACATGAGTTTAACTCCATAAGTTGAATGCACACATTGACACCCATTCTGTTAGACAGCTCCGTTTTGGTTTTAGAACCAGATATTTTCATTACACCCTGTACTCCGATTCACTCAGGAATGTCCAAACGCAGCTATTGCCAGAAACGTGTTTTAACTCCTGAATCTAAAGGGAGATTTAACTCACTTAGCTGAACAAATGCACAGCAGAGCAGATTGTAGGATACGTTTCCACTGTGTTTCAGAGGAAGTCTTACTGCTATTCGTTATATGCGGAATACTGCTGTAAAGGCCTGTTTTGAGATTCTCCACAGCAAGTGTTCGCAAACTGCTGCATAAACGCATGAGTTCAACTCCGTTAGTTGAATGCACACATTGACAACCATTCTGTTAGATAGCTCCGTTTTGGTTTTAGAACCAGATATGTCTCATTACAGCCTGTACTCCCATTCACTCAGAAATATTCAAAGGCAGCTTTTACTAGAAACGTGTTTCTAACTCCTGAATCTAAACATACATGTAACTCACGTAGTTGAACAAACGCACAACAGAGCAGATTGTAGGATACGTTTCCACTGTGTTTCAGAGTTGGTCTTAACGCTATTCGTTATATGCGGGTATTTTGCTGGAAATGTCTGTTTTGAGATTCTCCACAGCAAGTGTTCGCAAACTGCTGCATAAACACATGAGTTTTATTCCGTACGTTGAATGCACATATTGACAACCATTCTGTTAGACAGCTCCGTTTTGGTTTTAGAACCAGATATTTCTCATTACAGCCTGTACTCCCATTCACTCAGGAATATCCAAATGCAGCTCTTACCAGAAACGTGTTTCTAACTCCTGAATCTAAAGGGAGATTGAACTCACTTAGTTGAACAAATGCACAGCAGAGCAGATTGAAGAATACGTTTCTTCTGTGTTTCAGAGACAGTCTTACTGCTATTCGTTATATGCGAGTATTTGACTGGAAATGCCTGTTTTGAGATTCAACACAGAAAGGGTTTCCAAACTGCTGCATAAACACCTGAGTTTAACTCTGTAAGGTGAATGCACACATTGACACCCATTCTGTTAGATAGCGCCGTTTTGGTTTTAGAACCAGATATATCTCATTACAGCCTCTACTCCCATTCACTCAGGAATATCTAAATGCAGCTTTTACTAGACAAGTGTTTCTACCTCCTCAATCTAAACATAGATGAAAGTCACTTAGTTGAACAAACGCACTACTGAACAGATTGTAGGATACGTTTCTTCTGTGTTTCAGAGGAAGTCTTACTGCTATTCCTTGTATGTGGGTATTTGGCTGGAAGTGCCTGTTTTGAGATTCTCCACAGAAAGCATTTCCAAACTCCAGGATAAACACAGGAGTTTAACTCCATAAGTTGAATGCATACATTGACAACCATTCTGTTACATAGCTCCGTTTTGGTTTTAGAACCAGATATTTCTCATTACAGCCTGTAATCCCATTCACGCAGGAATATCCAAATGCAGCTTTTACTAGAAACGTGTTTCTAAATCCGGAATCTAAACATAGATGTAACTCACGTAGTTGAACAAACGCACAGCAGAGCAGATTGTAGGATACGTTTCCTCTGTGTTTCAGAGTTGGTCTTACTGCTATTCCTTATATACGGGTATTTGGCTTGAAAAGCCTGTTTTGAGATTATCCACAGAAAGCATTTCCAAACTGCTGCATAAACACCTGAGTTTAACTCCATAACTTGAATGCACACATTGATAACCATTCTGTCAGATACCACCATTTTGGATTTAGAACCAGATATTTTTCATTACACCCTGTACTCCGATTCACTCAGGAAAGTCCAAACGCAGCTCTTACCAGAAACGTGTTTTAACTCCTGAATCTAAAGGGAGATTTAACTCACTTAGCTGAACAAGCACACAGCAGAGCAGATTGAAGGATACGTTTCTTCTGTGTTTCAGAGTTGGTCTTACTGCTATTCCTTATATGCGAGTATTTGGCTTGAAAAGCCTGTTTTGAGATTATCCACAGAAAGCATTTCCAAACTGCTGCATAAAGACGTGAGTTTAACTCCGTTAGTTGAATGCACACATTAATAACCATTCTGTTAGATACCACCGTTTTGGATTTAGAACCACATATTTTTCATTACAGCCTGTACTCCGATTCACTCAGGAAAGTCCAAACGCAGCTCTTACCGGAAACGTGTTTTAACTCCTGAATCTAAACATAGATGTAACTCACTTAGTTGAACAAATGCACAGCAGAGCAGATTGAAAAATACGTTGCTTCTGTGTTTTAGGCAGAGTTTTACTTCTATTTCGTTATATGCGGAATACTGCTGGAAAGGCATGTTTTGAGTTCCTCCATAGAAAGCATTTCCAAACTCCAGGATAAACACAGGAGTTTAACTCCATAAGTTGAATGCATACATTGACAACCATTCTGTTAGACAGCTCCGTTTTGGTTTTAGAACCAGATATGTCTCATTACAGCCTGTACTCCCATTCACTCAGGAATATCTAAATGCAGCTCTTACCAGAAATGTGTTTTAACTCCTGAATCTAAAGGGAGATTTAACTCACTTAGCTGAACAAGCACACAGCAGAGCAGATTGAAGGATACGTTTCTTCTGTGTTTCAGGCAGAGTTTTACTGCTATTTCGTAATATGCAGGAATACTGCTGGAAAGGCATGTTTTGAGTTCCTCCATAGAAAGCATTTCCAAGCTACTACTTAAACACACGGGCTTACCTCTATAAGGTGAATGCACACATTGACAACCGTTCTGTTAGGTAGATCCGTTTTGGTTTTAGAAGCAGAGAGTTCTCCTTACATCATATACTCCCATTAACTCAGAAATGTTCAAACGCAGCTCTTGCCAGAAACGTGTTTTTAACTCCTGAATCTAAAGGAAGATTTAACTCACTTAGCTGAACAAAATCACAGCAGAGCAGATAGAAGGATACGTTGCTTCTGTGTTTTAGGCAGAGTTTCACTACTATTTCATTATATGCGGGAATACGGCTGGAATAGCCTGTTTTCAGACCTCTCCACAGAAAGCGTTTCCAGACTTCCCTTTTATACAAGAGTTTAACTCTGTAAGTTGAATGCACACATGGACAACCGTTCTGTTAGGTAGCTCCGTTTTGGTTTTAAAAGCAGAAAGTTCTTCCAGCAGTATATAATCCCATTCACTCAGGAATGTCCAAACGCAGCTCTTGCCAGAAACGTGATTCTAACTTCTAAATCTAAAGGGAGATTTAACTCACTTAGCTGAAAAAACGCACACAAGAGCAGATTGAATGATACGTTGCTTCTGTGTTTTAGGCAAAGTTTTACTGCGATTTCGTTATATGTGGGAATAATGTTGAAAGTCCTCTTTTGAGATTTCTCCACAGAAAGCGTTTCCAGATTTTCCCTTCAACAGAAGAGTTTAACTCTGTAAGTTGAATGCACACATTGACAACCGTTCTGTTAGGTAGCTCCGTTTTGGTTTTAGAAGCAGAAAGTTCTCCTTACAGCATATACTCCCATTCGCTGAGAAATGTCCAAACGCAGCTCTTACCAGAAACGTGTTTCTAACTCCTGAATCTAAAGGGAGATTTAACTCACTTAGCAGAACAAATGCACAGCAGAGCAGATTGAAAAATACGTTGCTTCTGTGTTTAACGCAGAGTTTTACTTCTATTTCGTTATATGCGGGAATACTGCTGGAAAGGCCTGTTTTGAGATCTCCCTACAGAAAGCGTTTCCAGACTTTCTTTTCAACACACGAGTTTAACTCTTTAAGTTGAATGCACACATTGACAACCGTTCTGTTAGGTAGCTCCGTATTGATTTTAGAAGCTGAGAGTTCTCTTTAAAGGGTATACTCCCATTCACTCAGAATTGTCCAAACGCAGCTATTGCCAGAAACGTGTTTCTAACTCCTGAATCTAAAGGGAGATTTAACTCACTTAGCTGAACAAATGCACAGCAGAGAAGATTAAAAGATAAGTTTCTTCTGTATTTTATGCAGAGTTTTACTGCTATTTTGTTATATGCGGGAATACTGCTGTAAAGGCCTTTTTTGAGATCTCTCCACCGAAAGCGTTTCCAGACTTCCTCTTAAACACACGAGTTAGACTCTTTAAGATGAATGCACACATTAAGAACCGTTCTGTTATGTAGCTCCGTTTTGATTTTAGAAGCAGACAGTTCTCATTACAGCATATAGTCCCATTGACTCAGGAATGTCCAAACGCAGGACTTGCCAGAAACTTGTCTCTAACTCCTAAATCTACAGAAAGATTTAACTCACTTAGCTGAACAAACGCACAGCAGAACAGATTGAAGGATATGTGGCTTCTGTGTTTTCAGCAGAGTTTTACTGCTATTTCATTACATGCGGGAATACTGCTGTAAAGGCCTGTTTTGAGATCTCTCCACAGAAAGTGTTTCCAGAGTTCCCCTTAAACAAACGAGTTTAACTCTGTAAGTTGAATGCACACAGTGACAACCGTTCTGTTAGGTAGCTCCATTTTGGTTTTAGAAGCAGAAAGTTCTCCTTACAGCATATACTCCCATTCACTGAGAAATGTCCAAACGCAGCTCTTACCAGAAACGTGTTTCTAACTCCTGAATCTAAAGGGAGATTTAACTCACTTAGCTGAACAAACGCACAGCAGAACAGATTGAAGGTTACGTTGCTTCTGTGCTCTAGGGAGAGTTTTACTGCTATTTCGTTATATGCGGGAATACTGCTGTTAAGGCCTGTTTTGAGATCTCTTCACAGAAAGCGTTTCCATACTTTCCCTTCAACACAAGAGTTTTACTCTGTAAGTTGAATGCACACATTGACAACACTTCTGTTAAGTAGCTCCGTTTTGGTTTTAGAAGCCTAGATTTCTCATTATAGCATATATTCCCATTCACTCAGCAATGTCCAAACGCAGCTCTTGCCAGAAACTTGTTTCTAACTCCTGAATCTAAAGGCAGATTTAACTCAATTAACTGAACAAACGCACATCAGAGTAGATTGAAACATACGTTGCTTTTGCGTTTTAGGCAGAATTTTACTCTTATTTCATTATATGCGGAATAGTGCTGGAAATGCCTGGAAATGCCTGGAAATGCCTGTTTTGAGATCTCTCCACAGAAAGCGTTTCCAGACTTCCCTTCAACACACGAGTTTAACTCTGTAAGTTAAATGCACACATTGGCAACAGATCTGTTAAGTAGCTCCGTTTTGGTTTTAGAAGCCTAGATTTCTCATTACAGCATATATTCCCATTCACTCAGAAATGTCCAAACGCAGCTCTTGCCAGAAACATGTTTCTAACTCCTGAATCTAAAGGGAGATTTAACTCACTTAGCTGAACAAAAGCACAGCAGAGCAGATTGAAGGATACGTTGCTTCTGTGTTTTAGGCAGAGTTTTACTGCTATTTCATTATATGCGGGAATGCTGCTTTGAAGGCCTGTTTTGAGATCTCTCCACAGAAAATGTTTCCAGACTTCCCCTTCAACACACGAGTTTAATTCTGTAAATTCAATGCACACATTGAAAACCATTCTGTTAGGTAGCTCCGTTTTGATTTTAGAAGCAGAGAGTTCTCCTTACAGCATATATTCCCATTCACTCAGCAATGTCCAAACGCAGCTCTTGCCAGAAACTTGTTTCTAACTCCTGAATCTAAAGGCAGATTTAACTCACTTAACTGAACAAACGCACATCAGAGTAGATTGAAACATACGTTGCTTCTGTGTTTTAGGCAGAGTTTTACTGCTATTTCGTTATATGCGGGAATACTGCTGTTAAGGCCTGTTTTGAGATCTCTTCACAGAAAGCGTTTCCATACTTTCCCTTCAACACAAGAGTTTTACTCTGTAAGTTGAATGCACACATTGACAACACTTCTGTTAAGTAGCTCCGTTTTGGTTTTAGAAGCCTAGATTTCTCATTATAGCATATATTCCCATTCACTCAGCAATGTCCAAACGCAGCTCTTGCCAGAAACTTGTTTCTAACTCCTGAATCTAAAGGCAGATTTAACTCAATTAACTGAACAAACGCACATCAGAGTAGATTGAAACATACGTTGCTTTTGCGTTTTAGGCAGAATTTTACTCTTATTTCCTTATATGCGGGAATATTGCTGGAAAGGCCTGTTTTGAGATCTCTCCATAGAAAGCGTTTCCAGACTTTCCCTTCAACACAAGAGTTTTACTCTGTAAGTTAAATGCACACATTGGCAACAGATCTGTTAAGTAGCTCCGTTTTGGTTTTAGAAGCCTAGATTTCTCATTACAGCATATATTCCCATTCACTCAGAAATGTCCAAACGCAGCTCTTGCCAGAAACATGTTTCTAACTCCTGAATCTAAAGGGAGATTTAACTCACTTAGCTGAACAAATGCACAGCAGAGCAGATTGAAGGGTACGTTGCTTCTGTGTTTTAGGCAGAGTTTTACTGCTATTTCATTATATGCGGGAATACTGCTTTGAAGGCCTGTTTTGAGATCTCTCCACAGAAAATGTTTCCAGACTTCCCCTTCAACACACGAGTTTAATTCTGTAAATTCAATGCACACATTGAAAACCATTCTGTTAGGTAGCTCCGTTTTGGTTTTAGAAGCAGAGAGTTCTCCTTACAGCATATATTCCCATTCACTCAGCAATGTCCAAATGCAGCTCTTGCCAGAAACTTGTTTCTAACTCCTGAATCTAAAGGCAGATTTAACTCACTTAACTGAACAAACGCACATCAGAGTAGATTGAAACATACGTTGCTTCTGTGTTTTAGGCAGAGTTTCACTGCTATTTCGTTATATGCGGGAATACTTCTGGAAAGGCCTGTTTTGACATCTCTTCACAGAAAGCGTTTCCAGACTTTCCCTTCAACACAAGAGTTTTACTCTGTAAGTTGAATGCACACATTGACAACCGTTCTGTTAGGTAGCTCCGTTTTGGTTTTAGAAGCCTAGATTTCTCATTACAGCATATATTCCCATTCACTCAGCAATGTCCAAACGCAGCTCTTGCCAGAAACTTGTTTCTAACTCCTGAATCTAAAGGCAGATTTAACTCACTTAACTGAACAAACGCACATCAGAGTAGATTGAAACATACGTTGCTTTTGCGTTTTAGGCAGAATTTTACTCTTATTTCCTTATATGCGGGAATATTGCTGGAAAGGCCTGTTTTGAGATCTCTCCATAGAAAGCGTTTCCAGACTTTCCCTTCAACACAAGAGTTTTACTCTGTAAGTTAAATGCACACATTGGCAACAGATCTGTTAAGTAGCTCCGTTTTGGTTTTAGAAGCCTAGATTTCTCATTACAGCATATATTCCCATTCACTCAGAAATGTCCAAACGCAGCTCTTGCCAGAAACATGTTTCTAACTCCTGATTCTAAAGGGAGATTTAACCCACTTAGCTGAACAAATGCACACCAGATCAGATGGAAGTGTACGTTGCTTCTGTGTTTTAGGCAGAGTTTTACTGCTATTTCATTATATGCGGGAATACTGCTTTGAAGGAATGTTTTGAGATCTCTCCACAGAAAATGTTTCCAGACTTCCCCTTCAACACACGAGTTTAATTCTGTAAATTCAATGCACACATTGAAAACCATTCTGTTAGGTAGCTCGGTTCTGATTTTAGAAGCAGAGAGCTCTCCTTACAGCATATATTCCCATTCACTCAGCAATGTCCAAATGCAGCTCTTGCCAGAAACTTCTTTCTACCTCCTGAATCTAAAGGCATATTTAACTCACTTAAATGAACAAACGCACATCAGAGTAGATTGAAACATACGTTGCTTCTGTGTTTTAGGCAGAGTTTCACAGCTATTTCGTTATATGCGGGAATACTTCTGGAAAGGCCTGTTTTGACATCTCTTCACAGAAAGCGTTTCCAGACTTCCCCTTAAACACACGATTTTAACTCTGTAAGTTGAATGCACACCTTGACAACCATTTAGTTATGTAGCTCCATTTTGGTTTTAGAAGGAGAGAGTTCTCCTTACAGCATATACTCCCATTCACTCAGGAATGTCCAAACGCAGCTCTTGATAGAAGCGTGTTTTTAACTCCTGAATCTAAAGGGAGATTTAACTCACTTAGCTGAACAAACGCACAGCAGAGAAGATTGAAGGATATGTTGCTTCTGTGTTTTAGGCAGAGTTTCACTGCTATTTCGTTTTATGCGCGAATAGTGCTGGAAAGGCCTGTTTTGGGAACTCTCCACAAAAAACGTTTCGAGAATTTCCCTTCAACACATGAGTTTAACTCTGTAAGTTAAATGCACATTGACAACCGTTCTGTTAGGTAGCCCCATTTTGATTTTAGCAGCAGAGAGTTCTCCTTACAACATATACTCCCATTCACTCAGAAATGTCCAAATGCAGCTCTTGCCAGAAATGTGTCTCTAACTCCTGAATCTAAAGGAGATTTAACTCACTTAGCTGAACAAATGCACAGCAGAGCAGATTGAAGGATACATTTCTGCTGTGTTTTAGGCAGAGTTTTACTGCTATTTTGTTATATGCGGAATACTGCTGGAAAGGCCTGTTTTGAGATCTCTCCACAGAAAGCATTTCCAGACTTCCTTCAACACACGAGTTTAACTCTGTAAGTTGAATGCACACATTGACAACACTTTTGTTAGGTAGCTTCGTTTTGGTTTTAGAAGCAGAGAGTTCTTAAAGTGTATACTCCCATTCACTCAGAATTGTCCAAACGCAGCTCTTGCCAGAAACTTGTTTCTAACTTTTAAATCTAAAGGGAGATTTAACTCACTTAGCTGAACAAACGCACAGCAGAATAGATTGAAAGATTGGTTGCTTCTGTGCTCTAGGGGGAGTTTTACTGCTATTTTCTTATATGCGGGAATACTGCTGGTAAGGCCTGTTTTGAGATCTCTCACAGAAAGCGTTTCCAGACTTCCTTCAACACACGAGTTTAACTCTGTAAGTTGAATGCACACATTGACAACAGTTCTGTTAAGTAGCTCCGTTTTGGTTTTAGAAGCAGAGAGTTCTTAAAGTGTATACTCCCATTCACTCAGAATTGTCCAAACGCAGCTCTTGCCAGAAACTTGTTTCTAACTTTTAAATCTAAAGGGAGATTTAACTCACTTAGCTGAACAAACGCACAGCAGAATAGATTGAAAGATTGGTTGCTTCTGTACTCTAGGGGGAGTTTTACTGCTATTTTCTTATATGCGGGAATACTGCTGGTAAGGCCTGTTTTGAGATCTCTCCAAAGAAAGCGTTTCCAGACTTTCCCTTCAACACAAGAGTTTTACTCTGTAAGTTGAATGCACACATTGACAACAGTTCTGTTAAGTAGCTCCGTTTTGGTTTTAGAAGCCTAGATTTCTCATTACAGCATATATTCCCATTCACTCAGAAATGTCCAAACGCAGCTCTTGCCAGAAACATGTTTCTAACTCCTGATTCTAAAGGGAGATTTAACCCACTTAGCTGAACAAATGCACACCAGATCAGATGGAAGGATACGTTGCTTCTGTGTTTTAGGCAGAGTTTTACTGCTATTTCGTTATATGCGGGAATACTGCTTTGAAGGCCTGTTTTGAGATCTCTCCACAGAAAATGTTTCCAGACTTCCCCTTCAACACACGAGTTTAATTCTGTAAATTCAATGCACACATTGAAAACCATTCTGTTAGGTAGCTCCGTTCTGATTTTAGAAGCAGAGAGCTCTCCTTACAGCATATATGCCCATTCACTCAGCACTGTCCATACGCAGATCTTGCCAGAAACTTCTTTCTAACTCCTGAATCTAAAGGCAGATTTAACTCACTTAACTGAACAAACGCACATCAGAGTAGATTGAAACATACGTTGCTTTTGTGTTTTAGGCAGAGTTTTACTGATATTTCGTTATATGCGGGAATATTGCTGGAAAGGCCTGTTTTGAGATCTCTCCATAGAAAGCGTTTCCAGACTTCCCATTCACCACACGAGTTTAACTCTGTAAGTGTAATGCACACAATGACAACCGTTCTGTTACGTAGCATTGTTTTGGTTTTAGAAGCAGAGAGTTCTTATTAAAGCATATTGTCCCATTCACTCAGAAATGTCCAAACGCAGCTCTTGCCAGAAACGTGTTTCTAATTCTTGAATCTAAAGGAGATTTAACTCACTTAGCCAAACAAAGGCACAGCAGAGCAGATTGAAGGATACGTTGCTTCTGTGTCTTAGGCAAAATTTAACTGCTATTTCGTTATATGCGGGAATACTGCTTGAAAGGCCTGTTTTGAGATCTCTCCACAGAAAGGGTTTCCAGACTTCTCCTTCAACACACGAGTTTAACTCTGTAAATTCAATGCACACATTGACAACCATTCTGTTAAGTAGCTCCGTTTTGATTTTAGAAGCAGAGAGTTCTTAAAGCATATACTCCCATTCACTCAGAATTGTCCAAATGCAGCTCTTGCCAGAAACGTGTTTCTAACTCCTGAATCTAAAGGAGATTTAACTCACTTAGCCAAACAAAGGCACAGCAGAGCAGATTGAAGGATACGTTTCTTCTGTGTTTTAGGCAGAGTTTTACTGCTATTTTGTTATATGCGGAATACTGCTGGTAAGGCCTGTTTTGAGATCTCTCCCAGAAAGCATTTCCAGACTTCCTTCAACACATGAGTTTAACTCTGTAAATTGAATGCACACATTGACAACCGTTCTGTTACGTAGCATTGTTTTGGTTTTAGAAACATGGATTTCTCCTTACAGCATATATTCCCATTCACTCAGAAATGTCCAAACGCAGCTCTTGCCAGAAACATGTTTCTAACTCCTGAATCTACAGTAAGATTTAACTCACTTAGCTGAACAAAGCACAGCAGAGCAGATTGAAGGATACGTTGCTTCTGTGTTTTAGGCAGAGTTTTACTGCTATTTTGTTATATGCGGAATACTGCTTGAAAGGCCTGTTTTGAGATCTCTCCCAGAAAGCATTTCCAGACTTCCCTTCAACACAGAGTTTAACTCTGTAAATTCAATGCACACATTGACAACCATTCTGTTAGGTAGCTCCGTGTTGATATTAGAAGCAGAGAGTTCTTAAAGCGTATACTCCCATTCACTCAGCAATGTCCAAATGCAGCTCTTGCCAGAAATGTGTCTCTAACTCCTGAATCTAAAGGAGATGTAACTCACTTAGCTGAACAAATGCACAGCAGAGTAGATTGAAACATACGTTGCTTTTGTGTTTTAGGCAGAATTTAACTGCTATTTCGTTATATGCGGAATACTTCTGGAAAGGCCTGTTTTGACATCTCTTCACAGAAAGCGTTTCCAGACTTCCCTTCAACACAGAGTTTAACTCTGTAAATTGAATGCACA
>CM038393.1:136804234-136829288 GCA_021498475.1 Saguinus midas
TGTAGCTCCGTTTTGATTTTAGAAGCAGAGAGTTCTCCTTACAACATAACTCCCATTCACTCAGAAATGTCCAGATGCAGCTCTTGCCAGAAATGTGTCTCTAACTCCTGAATCTAAAGGGAGATGTAACTCACTTAGCTGAACAAACGCACAGCAGAGCAGATTGAAGAAAACGTTTCTGCTGTGTTTTAGGCAGAGTTTTACTTCTATTTTGGTATATGCGGGAATACTACTGAAAAGGCCTGTTTTGCGATCTCTCCACAGAAAGCATTTCCAGACTTCCCCTTCAACACACGAGTTAAACTCTGTACGTTGAATGCACACATTGACAACCATTCTGTTATGTAGCTCGGTTTTGGTTTTAGAAACATGGATTTCTCCTTACAGCATTTACTCCCATTCACTCAGGAATGTCCAAAAGGCAGCACTTGCCAGAAACGTGTTTCTAATTCCTGAATCTAAAGGAGATTTAACTCACTTAGCTTCACAAAGGCACAGCAGAGGAGATGGAAGGATACGTTCCTTCTGTGCTTTTGGCAGAAGTTAACTGCTATTTCATTATATGCGGGAACACTGCTGGAAAGGCCTGTTTTGAGATCTCTCCCCAGAAAGCATTTCCAGACTTTCCCTTCAACACAAGAGTTTTACTCTGTAAGTTGAATGCACACATTGACATCCCTTCTGTTAGGTAGCTTCGTTTTGGTTTTAGAAGCAGAGTTCTCCTTACAGCATATACTCCCATTCACTCATAATTGTCCAACGCAGCTCTTGCTAGAAACTTGTTTCTAACATTTAAATTAAAGGGAGATTTAACTCACTTAGCTGAACAAACGCACAGCAGAGTAGATTGAAGGATTGGTTGCTTCTGTGCTCTAGGGAGAGTTTTACTGTTATTTCGTTATATGCGGGAATACTGCTGTTAAGGCCTGTTTTGAGATCTCTTCACAGAAAGCGTTTCCAGACTTTCCCTTCAACACAAGAGTTTTACTCTGTCAGTTGAATGTACACATTGACAACCGTTCTGTTAGGTAGCTCCGTTTTGGTTTTAGAAGCAGAGTTCTCCTTACAGCATATATTCCCATTCACTCAGTAATGTCCAAACGCAGCTCTTGCCAGAAACTTGTTTCTAACTCCTGAATTTAAAGGTAGATTTAACTCACTTAGCTGAACAAATGCACAGCAGATCAGATTGAAGGGTACGTTGCTTCTGTGTTTTAGGCAGAGTTTTACTGCTATTTCGTTATATGCGGGAATACTGCTTTGAAGGCCTGTTTTGTGATCTCTCCACTGAAAATGTTTCCAGACTTTCCCTTCAACACACGCCTTTAACTCTGTAAATTCAATGCACACATTGAAAACCATTCTGTTAGGTAGCTCCGTTTTGGATTTAGAAGCACAGGGTTCTTAAAGCGTATACTCCCATTCACTCAGAATTGTCCAAACGCAGCTCTTGCCAGAAACTTGTTTGTAACTTTTAAATCTAAAGGGAGAGTTTACTCACTTAGCTGAACAAATGCACAGCAGAGTAGATTGAAGGATTGGTTGCTTCTGTGCTCTAGGGAGAGTTTTACTGCTATTTCGTTATATGCGGGAATACTGCTGGTAAGGCCTGTTTTGAGGTCTCTCCACAGAAAGCGTTTCCAGACTTTGCCTTCAACACAAGAGTTTTACTCTGTAAGTTGAATGCACACTTTGACAACCGTTCTGTTAGGTAGCTCCGTTTTGGTTTTAGAAGCCTAGATTTCTCATTACAGCATATATTCCCATTCACTCAGTAATGTCCAAACACAGCTCTTGCCAGAAACATGTTTCTAACTCCTGAATCTAAAGGGAGATGTAACTCACTTAGCTGAACAAATGCACAGCAGAGCAGATTTAAGGAAAAGGTTCTCCTGTGTTTTAGGCAGAGTTTTACTTCTATTTTGTTATATGCGGGAATACTACTGGAAAGGCCTGTTTTGAGATCTCTCCACAGAAAGCGTTTCCAGACTTCCCCTTCAACACACGAGTTTAACTCTGTACGTTGAATGCACACATTGACAACCGTTCTCTTATGTAGCTCGGTTTTGGTTTTAGAAACATGGATTTCTCCTTACTGCATTTACTCCCATTCACTCAGGAATGTCCAAAAGGCAGCTCTTGCCAGAAACGTGTTTCTAATTCTTGAATCTAAAGGAAGATTTAACTCACTTAGCTGAACAAAGGCACAGCAGAGCAGATGGGAGGATACGTTCCTTCTTTGCTTTAGGCAGAATTTAACTGCTATTTCATTATATGCGGGAACACTGCTGGAAAGGAATGTTTTGAGATCTCTCCCCAGAAAGCATTTCCAGACTTTCCCTTCAACACAAGAGTTTTACTCTGTAAGTTGAATGCACACATTGACAACCCTTCTGTTAGGTAGCTGTGTTTTGGTTTTAGAAGCAGAGAGTTCTTAAAGCGTATACTCCCATTCACTCCGAATTGTCCACACGCAGCTCATGCCAGAAACTTGTTTCTAGCTTTTAAATCTAAAGAGAGATTTAACTCACTTAGCTGAACAAACGCACAGCAGAGTAGATTGAAGGATTGGTTGCTTCTGTGCTCTAGGGAGAGTTTTACTGCTATTTCGTTATATGCGGGAATACTGCTGTTAAGGCCTGTTTTGAGATCTCTCCACAGAAAGTGTTTCCAGACTTTCCCTACAACACAAGAGTTTTACTCTGTTAATTGAATGCACACATTGACAACCATTCTGTTAGGTAGCATTGTTTTGGTTTTAGAAGCCTAGATTTCTCATTTCAGCATATATTCCCATTCACTCAGTAATGTCCAAAGGCAGCTCTTGCCAGAAACTTGTTTCTAACTCCTGAATCTAAAGGGAGATGTAACTCACTTAGCTGAACAAATGCACAGCAGATCAGATTGAAGGGTACGTTGCTTCTGTGTTTTAGGCAGAGTTTTACTGCTATTTCGTTATATGCGGGAATACTGCTTTGAAGGCCTGTTTTGTGATCTCTCCACTGAAAATATTTCCAGACTTCCCCTTCAGCACACGCGTTTAACTCTGTAAATTCAATGCACACATTGAAAACCATTCTGTTAGGTAGCTCTGTTTTGGTTTTAGAAGCACAGGGTTCTTAAAGCCTATACTCCCATTCACTCAGAATTGTCCAAACGCAGCTCTTGCTAGAAACTTGTTTGTAACTTTTAAATCTAAAGGGAGAGTTTACTCACTTAGCTGAACAAATGCACAGCAGAGTAGATTGAAGGATTGGTTGCTTCTGTGCTCTAGGGAGAGTTTTACTGCTATTTCGTTATATGCGGGAATACTGCTGGTAAGGCCTGTTTTGAGGTCTCTCCACAGAAAGCGTTTCCAGACTTTCCCTTCAACACAAGAGTTTTACTCTGTAAGTTGAAAGCACACATTGACAACCGTTCTGTTAGGTACCTTTGTTTTGGTTTTAGAAGCCTAGATTTCTCATTACAGCATATATTCACATTCACTCAGTAATGTCCAAATGCAGCTCTTGCCAGAAACATGTTTCTAACTCCTGAATCTAAAGGGAGATTTAACTCACTTAGCTGAACAAATGCACAGCAGATCAGATTGAAGGGTACGTTGCTTCTGTGTTTTAGGCAGAGTTTTACTGCTATTTCGTTATATGCGGGAATACTGCTTTGAAGGCCTGTTCTGAGATCTCTCCACAGAAAGTGTTTCCAGACTTCCCCTTCAACACACGAGTTTAACTCTGTAAATTCAATGCACACATTGAAAACCATTCTGTTAGGTAGCTCCGTTTTGGTTTTAGAAGCAGAGAGTTCTTAAAGCGTATACTCCCATTCACTCAGAATTGTCCAAACGCAGCTCTTGATAGAAACATGTTTCTAACTCCTGAATCTAAAGGCAGAGTTTACTCACTTAGCTGAACAAATGCACAGCAGAGTAGATTGAAGGATTGGTTGCTTCTGTGCTCTAGGGAGAGTTTTACTGCTATTTCGTTATATGCGGGAATACTGCTGGTAAGGCCTGTTTTGAGGTCTCTCCACAGAAAGCGTTTCCAGACTTTCCCTTCAACACAAGAGTTTTACTCTGTAAGTTGAAAGCACACATTGACAACCGTTCTGTTAGGTACCTTTGTTTTGGTTTTAGAAGCCTAGATTTCTCATTACAGCATATATTCACATTCACTCAGTAATGTCCAAATGCAGCTCTTGCCAGAAACATGTTTCTAACTCCTGAATCTAAAGGAGATTTAACTCACTTAGCTGAACAAATGCACAGCAGATCAGATTGAAGGATACGTTGCTTCTGTGTTTTAGGCAGAGTTTTACTGCTATTTCGTTATATGCGGGAATACTGCTTTGAAGGCCTGTTTTGAGATCTCTCCACAGAAAGTGTTTCCAGACTTCCCCTTCAACACACGAGTTTAACTCTGTAAATTCAATGCACACATTGAAAACCATTCTGTTAGGTAGCTCCGTTTTGGTTTTAGAAGCAGAGAGTTCTCCTTACAGCATATACTCCCATTCACTCAGCAATGTCCAAATGCAGCTCTTGCCAGAAACTTGTTTCTAACTCCTGAATCTAAAGGCAGATTTAACTCACTTAACTGAACAAACGCACATCAGAGTAGATTGAAACATACGTTGCTTTTGCGTTTTAGGCAGAATTTTACTGTTATTTCCTTATATGCGGGAATATTGCTGGAAAGGCCTGTTTTGAGATCTCTCCACAGAAAGCGTTTCCAGACTTCCCTTCAACACACGAGTTTAACTCTGTAAGTTAAATGCACATTGACAACCGTTCTGTTAGGTAGCATTGTTTTGGTTTTAGAAGCAGAGTTCTTATTAAAGCATATTGTCCCATTTACTCAGGATTGTTTAATGGCAGCTCTTGCCAGAAAGGTGTTTCTATTTTTTGAATCTTAACGGAGATTTAACTCACTTAGCTGAACAAAGGCAC
Source organism: Saguinus midas (assembly GCA_021498475.1). Taxonomy (NCBI): domain Eukaryota; kingdom Metazoa; phylum Chordata; class Mammalia; order Primates; family Cebidae; genus Saguinus; species Saguinus midas. Next base: position 136,809,180 of record CM038393.1, read on the forward strand.
AGCAGAGCAGATTGAAGGATACGTTGCTTCTGTGTCTTAGGCAAAATTTAACTGCTATTTCGTTATATGCGGGAATACTGCTTGAAAGGCCTGTTTTGAGATCTCTCCACAGAAAGCGTTTCCAGACTTCCCCTTCAACACACGAGTTTAACTCTTTAAGTTGAATGCACACATTGACAACCATTCTGTTAGGTAGCTCCGTGTTGATATTAGAAGCAGAGAGTTCTTAAAGCGTATAATAGCATTCACTCAGAATTGTCCAAACGCAGCTCTTGCCAGAAACGTGTTTTTAACTCCTGGATCTACAGTAAGATTTAACTCACTTAGCTGAACAAACGCACAGCAGAACAGATTGAAGGTTACGTTGATTCTGTGTTTTAGGCAGAGTTTAACTGCTATTTCGTTATATGCGGGAATACTTCTGGAAAGGCCTGTTTTGACATCTCTTCACAGAAAGCGTTTCCAGACTTCCCCTTAAACACACGATTGTAACTCTGTAAATTGAATGCACACCTTGACAACCATTTAGTTAGGTAGCTCCATTTTGGTTTTAGAAGGAGAGAGTTCTCCTTACAGCATATACTCCCATTCACTCAGGAATGTCCAAACGCAGCTCTTGGTAGAAGCGTGTTTTTAACTCCTGAATCTAAAGGGAGATTTAACTAACTTAGCTGAACAAACGCACATCAGAGAAGATTGAAGGATATGTTGCTTCTGTGTTTTAGGCAGAGTTTCACTGCTATTTCGTTATATGCGGGAATAGTGCTGGAAAGGCCTGTGTTGGGAACTCTCCACAAAAAACGTTTCCAGGCTTTCCCTTCAACACATGAGTTTAACTCTGTAAGTTAAATGCACATTGACAACCATTCTGTTAGGTAGCTCCGTTTTGGTTTTAGAAGCAGAGAGTTCTCCTTACAACATATACTCCCATTCACTCAGAAATGTCCAAATGCAGCTCTTGCCAGAAATGTGTCTCTAACTCCTGAATCTAAAGGGAGATGTAACTCACTTAGCTGAACAAACGCACAGCAGAGCAGATTGAAGGAAACGTTTCTGCTGTGTTTTAGGCAGAGTTTTACTTCTATTTTTTTATATGCAGAAATACTACTGGAAAGGCCTGTTTTGAGATCTCTCCACAGAAAGCGTTTCCAGACTTCCCCTTCAACACACGAGTTTAACTCTGTACGTTGAATGCACACATTGACAACCGTTCTGTTATGTAGCTCGATTTTGGTTTTAGAAACATGGATTTCTCCTTACAGCATTTACTCCCATTCACTCAGGAATGTCCAAAAGGCAGCTCTTGCCAGAAACGTGTTTCTAATTCTTGAATCTAAAGGAAGATTTAACTCACTTAGCTGAACAAAGGCACAGCAGAGCAGATTGAAGGATATGTTGCTTCTGTGTTTTAGGCAGAATTTAACTGCTATTTCATTATATGCGGGAACACTGCTGGAAAGGAATGTTTTGAGATCTCTCCCCAGAAAGCATTTCCAGACTTTCCCTTCAACACAAGAGTTTTACTCTGTAAGTTGAATGCACACATTGACAACCCTTCTGTTAGGTAGCTGTGTTTTGGTTTTAGAAGCAGAGAGTTCTTAAAGCCTATACTCCCATTCACTCCGAATTGTCCACACGCAGCTCTTGCCAGAAACTTGTTTCTAGCTTTTAAATCTAAAGGGAGATTTAACTCACTTAGCTGAACAAACACACAGCAGAGTAGATTGAAGGATTGTTTGCTTCTGTGCTCTAGGGAGAGTTTTACTGCTATTTCGTTATATGCGGGAATACTGCTGGAAAGGCCTGTTTTGAGATCTCTTCACAGAAAGCATTTCCAGACTTTCCCTTCAACACAAGAGTTTTACTCTGTCAGTTGAATGTACACATTGACAACCGTTCTGTTAGGTAGCTCCGTTTTGGTTTTAGAAGCCTAGATTTCTCATTACAGCATATATTCCCATTCACTCAGTAATGTCCAAACGCAGCTCTTGCCAGAAACAGGATTCTGACTCCTGAATCTAAAGGTAGATTTAACTCACTTAGCTGAAGAAATGCACAGCAGATCAGATTGAAGGGTACGTTGCTTCTGTGTTTTAGGCAGAGTTTTACTGCTATTTCGTTATATGCGGGAATACTGCTTTGAAGGCCTGTTTTGAGATCTCTCAACAAAAAATGTTTCCAGACTTCTCCTTCATCACACGAGTTTAACTCTGTAAATTCAATGCACACATTGAAAACCATTCTGTTAGGTAGCTCCGTTTTGTTTTTAGAAGCAGAGAGTTCTCCTTACAGCATATACTCTCTTTCACTCAGAAATGTCCAAACGCAGCTCTTGCCAGAAACTTGTTTCTAACTCCTGTATCTAAAGGCAGATTTAACTCACTTAACTGAACAAACGCACATCAGAGTAGATTGAAACATACGTTGCTTTTGTGTTTTAGGCAGAGTTTTACTTCTATTTTTTTATATGCGGGAATACTACTGGAAAGGCCTGTTTTGAGATCTCTCCACAGAAAGCGTTTCCAGACTTCCCCTTCAACACACGAGTTTAACTCTGTACGTTGAATGCACACATTGACAAACGTTCTCTTATGTAGCTCGATTTTGGTTTTAGAAACATGGATTTCTCCTTACTGCATTTACTCCCATTCACTCAGGAATGTCCAAAAGACAGCTCTTGCCAGAAACGTGTTTCTAATTCTTGAATCTAAAGGAAGATTTAACTCACTTAGCTGAACAAAGGCACAGCAGAGCAGATGGGAGGATACGTTCCTTCTTTGCTTTAGGCAGAATTTAACTGCTATTTCATTATATGCGGGAACACTGCTGGAAAGGCCTGTTTTGAGATCTCTCCCCAGAAAGCATTTCCAGACTTTCCCTTCAACACAAGAGTTTTACTCTGTAAGTTGAATGCACACATTGACAACCCTTCTGTTATGTAGCTGTGTTTTGGTTTTAGAAGCAGAGAGTTCTTAAAGCGTATACTCCCATTCACTCCGAATTGTCCACACCCAGCTCTTGCCAGAAACTTGTTTCTAGCTTTTAAATCTAAAGGGAGATTTAACTCACTTAGCTGAACAAACACACAGCAGAGTAGATTGAAGGATTGTTTGCTTCTGTGCTCTAGGGAGAGTTTTACTGCTATTTCGTTATATGTGGGAATACTGCTGTTAAGGCCTGTTTTGAGATCTCTCCACAGAAAGCGTTTCCAGACTTTCCCTACAACACAAGAGTTTTACTCTGTTAATTGAATGCACACATTGACAACCATTCTGTTAGGTAGCATTGTTTTGGTTTTAGAAGCCTAGATTTCTCATTTCAGCATATATTCCCATTCACTCAGTAATGTCCAAAGGCAGCTCTTGCCAGAAACTTGTTTCTAACTCCTGAATCTAAAGGGAGATGTAACTCACTTAGCTGAACAAATGCACAGCAGATCAGATTGAAGGGTACGTTGCTTCTGTGTTTTAGGCAGAGTTTTACTGCTATTTTGTTATATGTGGGAATACTGCTTTGAAGCCCTGTTTTGTGATCTCTCCACTGAAAATGTTTCCAGATTTCCCCTTCAACCCACGTGTTTAACTCTGTAAATTCCATGCACACATTGAAAACCATTCTGTTAGGTAGCTCCGTTTTGGTTTTAGAAGCACAGAGTTCTTAAAGCGTATACTCCCATTCACTCAGAATTGTCCAAACGCAGCTCTTGCCAGAAACTTGTTTGTAACTTTTAAATCTAAAGGGAGAGTTTACTCACTTAGCTGAACAAATGCACAGCAGAGTAGATTGAAGGATTGGTTGCTTCTGTGCTCTAGAGAGAGTTTTACTGCTATTTCGTTATATGCGGGAATACTGCTGCTAAGGCCTGTTTTGAGGTCTCTCCACAGAAACCGTTTCGAGACTTTCCCTTCAACACAAGAGGTTTACTTTGTAAGTTGAATGCACACATTGACAACCGTTTTGTTAGGTACCTTTGTTTTGGTTTTAGAAGCCTAGATTTCTCATTACAGCATATATTCCCATTCACTCAGTAATGTCCAAATGCAGCTCTTGCCAGAAACATGTTTCTAACTCCTGAATCTAAAGGGAGATTTAACTCACTTAGCTGAACAAATGCACAGCAGATCAGATTGAAGGGTACGTTGCTTCTGTGTTTTAGGCAGAGTTTTACTGCTGTTTCGTTATATGTGGGAATACTGCTGTTAAGGCCTGTTTTGAGATCTCTCCACAGAAAGTGTTTCCAGATTTCCACTTCAACACAGGAGTTTAACTCTGTAAATTCAATGCACACATTTAAAACCATTCTGTTAGGTATCTCCGTTTTAGTTTTAGAAGCAGAGTTCTTCTTACAGCATATACTCCCATTCACTCAGGAATATCCAAAAGGCAGCTCTTGCCAGAAACGTGTTTCTAATTCTAGAATCTAAAGGAAGATTTAACTCACTTAGCTGAACAAAGGCACAGCATAGCAGATGGGAGGATACGTTCCTTCTTTGATTTAGGCAGAATTTAACTGCTATTTCATTATATGTGGGAACACTGCTGGAAAGGCCTGTTTTGAGATCTCTCCCCAGAAAGCATTTCCAGACTTTCCCTTCAACACAAGAGTTTTACTCTGTAAGTTGAATGCACACATTGACAACCCTTCTGTTAGGTAGCTGTGTTTTGGTTTTAGAAGCAGAGAGTTCTTAAAGCGTATACTCCCATTCACTCCGAATTGTCCACACGCAGCTCTTGCCAGAAACTTGTTTCTAGCTTTTATATCTAAAGGGAGATTTAACTCACTTAGCTGAACAAACACACAGCAGAGTAGATTGAAGGATTGGTTGCTTCTGTGCTCTAGGGAGAGTTTTACTGCTATTTCGTTATATGTGGGAATACTGCGTTGAAGCCCTGTTCTGAGATCTCTCCACAGAAAGTGTTTCCAGATTTCCACTTCAACACAGGAGTTTAACTCTGTAAATTCAATGCACACATTTAAAACCATTCTGTTAGGTATCTCCGTTTTAGTTTTAGAAGCAGAGTTCTCCTTACAGCATATACTCCCATTCACTCAGGAATGTCCAAAAGGCAGCTCTTGCCAGAAACGTGTTTCTAATTCTTGAATCTAAAGGAAGATTTAACTCACTTAGCTGAACAAAGGCACAGCATAGCAGATGGGAGGATACGTTCCTTCTTTGATTTAGGCAGAATTTAACTGCTATTTCATTATATGTGGGAACACTGCTGGAAAGGCCTGTTTTGAGATCTCTCCCCAGAAAGCATTTCCAGACTTTCCCTTCAACACAAGAGTTTTACTCTGTAAGTTGAATGCACACATTGACAACCCTTCTGTTAGGTAGCTGTGTTTTGGTTTTAGAAGCAGAGAGTTCTTAAAGCGTATACTCCCATTCACTCCGAATTGTCCACACGCAGCTCTTGCCAGAAACTTGTTTCTAGCTTTTATATCTAAAGGGAGATTTAACTCACTTAGCTGAACAAACACACAGCAGAGTAGATTGAAGGATTGGTTGCTTCTGTGCTCTAGGGAGAGTTTTACTGCTATTTTGTTATATGTGGGAATACTGCTGTTAAGGCCTGTTTTGAGATCTCTCCACCGAAAGTGTTTCCAGACTTTCCCTACAACACAAGAGTATTACTCTGTTAATTGAATGCACACATTGACAACCATTCTGTTAGGTAGCATTGTTTTGGTTTTAGAAGCCTAGATTTCTCATTTCAGCATATATTCCCATTCACTCAGTAATGTCCAAAGGCAGCTCTTGCCAGAAACTTGTTTCTAACTCCTGAATCTAAAGGGAGACGTAACTCACTTAGCTGAACAAATGCACAGCAGATCAGATTGAAGGGTACGTTGCTTCTGTGTTTTAGGCAGAGTTATACTGCTATTTCGTTATATGCGGGAATACCGCTTTGAAGGCCTGTTTTGTGATCTCTCCACTGAAAATGTTTCCAGACTTTCCCTTTAACACACACCTTTAACTCTGTAAATTCAATGCACACATTGAAAACCATTCTGTTAGGTAGCTCCGTTTTGGTTTTAGAAGCAGAGAGTTCTCCTTACAGCATATACTCCCATTCACTCAACAATGTCCAAATGCAGCTCTTGCCAGAAACTTGTTTCTAACTCCTGAATCTAAAGGCAGATTTAACTCACTTAACTGAACAAACGCACATCAGAGTAGATTGAAACATACGTTGCTTTTGCGTTTTAGGCAGAATTTTACTGTTATTTCCTTATATGCGGGAATATTGCTGGAAAGGCCTGTTTTGAGATCTCTCCATAGAAAGCGTTTCCAGACTTCCCATTCACCACACGAGTTTAACTCTGTAAGTGTAATGCACACAATGACAACCGTTCTGTTACGTAGCATTGTTTTGGTTTTAGAAGCAGAGAGTTCTTATTAAAGCATATTGTCCCATTTACTCAGGATTGTTTAATGGCAGCTCTTGCCAGAAAGGTGTTTCTATTTTTGAATCTAAAGGAGATTTAACTCACTTAGCCAAACAAAGGCACAGCAGAGCAGATTGAAGGATATGTTGCTTCTGTGTTTTAGGCAAAATTTAACTGCTATTTTGTTATATGCGGGAATACTGCTTGAAAGGCCTGTTTTGAGATCTCTCCACAGAAAGCGTTTCCAGACTTCCCCTTCAACACACGAGTTTAACTCTGTAAGTTGAATGCACACATTGACAACCATTCTGTTAGGTAGCTCCGTGTTGATATTAGAAGCAGAGAGTTCTTAAAGCGTATAATAGCATTCACTCAGAATTGTCCAAACGCAGCTCTTGCCAGAAACGTGTTTCTAACTCCTGAATCTACAGTAAGATTTAACTCACTTAGCTGAACAAACGCACAGCAGAACAGATTGAAGGTTACGTTGCTTCTGTGTTTTAGGCAGAGTTTAACTGCTATTTCGTTATATGCGGGAATACTTCTGGAAAGGCCTGTTTTGACATCTCTTCACAGAAAGCGTTTCCAGACTTCCCCTTAAACACACGATTTTAACTCTGTAAATTGAATGCACACATTGACAACCATTCTGTTAGGTAGCTCCATTTTTGTTTTAGAAGCAGAGAGTTCTTAAAGCGTATAATAGCATTCACTCAGAATTGTCCAAACGCAGCTCTTGCCAGAAACGTGTTTCTAACTCCTGAATCTACAGTAAGATTTAACTCACTTAGCTGAACAAACGCACAGCAGAACAGATTGAAGGTTACGTTGCTTCTGTGTTTTAGGCAGAGTTTAACTGCTATTTCGTTATATGCGGGAATACTGCTGGAAAGGCCTGTTTTGAGATCTCTCCACAGAAATCGTTTCCAGACTTCCCTTCAACACACGATTTTAACTCTGTAAATTGAATGCACACCTTGACAACCATTCTGTTAGGTAGCTCCATTTTGGTTTTAGAAGCAGAGTTCTCCTTACAGCATATACTCCCATTCACTCAGGAATGTCCAAAGCAGCTCTTGCCAGAAACGTGTTTCTAACTCCTGAATCTAAAGTGAGATTTAACTCACTTAGCTGAACAAACGCACAGCAGAACAGATTGAAGGTTACGTTGCTTCTGTGTTTTAGGCAGAGTTTCACTGCTATTTCGTTATATGCGGGAATAGTGCTGGAAAGGCCTGTTTTGGGAACTCTCCACAAAAAACGTTTCCAGACTTTCCCTTCAACACATGAGTTTAACTCTGTAAGTTAAATGCACATTGACAACCATTCTGTTAGGTAGCTCCGTTTTGATTTTAGAAGCAGAGAGTTCTCCTTACAACATATACTCCCATTCACTCAGAAATGTCCAAATGCAGCTCTTGCCAGAAATGTGTCTCTAACTCCTGAATCTAAAGGAGATTTAACTCACTTAGCTGAACAAACGCACAGCAGAGCAGATTGAAGGAAACGTTTCTGCTGTGTTTTAGGCAGAGTTTTACTTCTATTTTTTTATATGCGGGAATACTACTGGAAAGGCCTGTTTTGAGATCTCTCCACAGAAAGCGTTTCCAGACTTCCCCTTCAACACACGAGTTTAACTCTGTACGTTGAATGCACACATTGACAACCGTTCTGTTAGGTAGCTCGATTTTGGTTTTAGAAACATGGATTTCTCCTTACAGCATTTACTCCCATTCACTCAGGAATGTCCAAAAGGCAGCTCTTGCCAGAAACGTGTTTCTAATTCTTGAATCTAAAGGGAGATTTAACTCACTTAGCTGAACAAAGGCACAGCAGAGCAGATTGAAGGATACGTTTCTTCTGTGCTTTAGGCAGAATTTAACTGCTATTTCATTATATGCGGGAACACTGCTGGAAAGGAATGTTTTGAGATCTCTCCCCAGAAAGCATTTCCAGACTTTCCCTTCAACACAAGAGTTTTACTCTGTAAGTTGAATGCACACATTGACAACCCTTCTGTTAGGTAGCTGTGTTTTGGTTTTAGAAGCAGAGAGTTCTTAAAGCCTATACTCCCATTCACTCAGAATTGTCCAAACGCAGCTCTTGCCAGAAACTTGTTTCTAGCTTTTAAATCTAAAGGGAGATTTAACTCACTTAGCTGAACAAACACACAGCAGAGTAGATTGAAGGATTGTTTGCTTCTGTGCTCTAGGGAGAGTTTTACTGCTATTTCGTTATATGCGGGAATACTGCTGTTAAGGCCTGTTTTGAGATCTCTTCACAGAAAGCGTTTCCAGACTTTCCCTTCAACACAAGAGTTTTACTCTGTCAGTTGAATGTACACATTGACAACCGTTTTGTTAGGAACCTTTGTTTTGGTTTAAGAAGCCTAGATTTCTCATTACAGCATATATTCCCATTCACTCAGTAATGTCCAAATGCAGCTCTTGCCAGAAACATGTTTCTAACTCCTGAATCTAAAGGGAGATTTAACTCACTTAGCTGAACAAATGCACAGCAGATCAGATTGAAGGGTACGTTGCTTCTGTGTTTTAGGCAGAGTTTTACTGCTATTTTGTTATATGTGGGAATACTGCTTTGAAGCCCTGTTTTGTGATCTCTCCACTGAAAATATTTCCAGATTTCCCCTTCAACCCACGCGTTTAACTCTGTAAATTCCATGCACACATTGAAAACCATTCTGTTAGGTAGCTCCGTTTTGGTTTTAGAAGCACAGTGTTCTTAAAGCGTATACTCCCATTCACTCAGAATTGTCCAAACGCAGCTCTTGCCAGAAACTTGTTTCTAACTCCTGAATCTAAAGGGAGATTTAACTCACTTAGCTGAACAAATGCACAGCAGAGTAGATTGAAGGATTGGTTGCTTCTGTGCTCTAGGGAGAGTTTTACTGCTATTTCGTTATATGCGGAATACTGCTGGTAAGGCCTGTTTTGAGGTCTCTCCACAGAAAGCGTTTCGAGACTTTCCCTTCAACACAAGAGGTTTACTCTGTAAGTTGAATGCACACATTGACAACCGTTTTGTTAGGTACCTTTGTTTTGGTTTTAGAAGCCTAGATTTCTCATTACAGCATATATTCACATTCACTCAGTAATGTCTAAATGCAGCTCTTGCCAGAAACATGTTTCTAACTCCTGAATCTAAAGGGAGATTTAACTCACTTAGCTGAACAAATGCACAGCAGATCAGATTGAAGGGTACGTTGCTTCTGTGTTTTAGGCAGAGTTTTACTGCTATTTCGTTATATGTGGGAATACTGCTGGAAAGGCCTGTTTTGAGATCTCTCCACAGAAAGTGTTTCCAGATTTCCACTTCAACACAGGAGTTTAACTCTGTAAATTCAATGCACACATTTAAAACCATTCTGTTAGGTATCTCCATTTTAGTTTTAGAAGCAGAGTTCTCCTTACAGCATATACTCCCATTCACTCAGGAATGTCCAAAAGGCAGCTCTTGCCAGAAACGTGTTTCTAATTCTAGAATCTAAAGGAAGATTTAACTCACTTAGCTGAACAAAGGCACAGCATAGCAGATGGGAGGATACGTTCCTTCTTTGATTTAGGCAGAATTTAACTGCTATTTCATTATATGTGGGAACACTGCTGGAAAGGCCTGTTTTGAGATCTCTCCCCAGAAAGCATTTCCAGACTTTCCCTTCAACACAAGAGTTTTACTCTGTAAGTTGAATGCACAGATTGACAACCCTTCTGTTAGGTAGCTGTGTTTTGGTTTTAGAAGCAGAGAGTTCTTAAAGCGTATACTCCCATTCACTCCGAATTGTCCACACGCAGCTCTTGCCAGAAACTTGTTTCTAGCTTTTAAATCTAAAGGGAGATTTAACTCACTTAGCTGAACAAACACACAGCAGAGTAGATTGAAGGATTGGTTGCTTCTGTGCTCTAGGGAGAGTTTTACTGCTATTTCGTTATATGTGGGAATACTGCTGTTAAGGCCTGTTTTGAGATCTCTCCACCGAAAGTGTTTCCAGACTTTCCCTGCAACACAAGAGTTTTACTCTGTTAATTGAATGCACACATTGACAACCATTCTGTTAGGTAGCATTGTTTTGGTTTTAGAAGCCTAGATTTCTCATTTCAGCATATATTCCCATTCACTCAGTAATGTCCAAAGGCAGCTCTTGCCAGAAACTTGTTTCTAACTCCTGAATCTAAAGGGAGATGTAACTCACTTAGCTGAACAAATGCACAGCAGATCAGATTGAAGGGTACGTTGCTTCTGTGTTTTAGGCAGAGTTTTACTGCTATTTCTTTATATGCGGAATACTGCTTTGAAGGCCTGTTTTGTGATCTCTCCACTGAAAATGTTTCCAGACTTTCCCTTCAACACACGCCTTTAACTCTGTAAATTCAATGCACACATTGAAAACCATTCTGTTAGGTAGCTCCGTTTTGGTTTTAGAAGCACAGGGTTCTTAAAGCGTATACTCCCATTCACTCAGAATTGTCCAAACTCAGCTCTTGCCAGAAACTTGTTTGTAACTTTTAAATCTAAAGGAGATTTAACTCACTTAGCTGAACAAATGCACAGCAGAGTAGATTGAAGGATTGGTTGCTTCTGTGCTCTAGGGAGAGTTTTACTGCTATTTCGTTATATGCGGGAATACTGCTGGTAAGGCCTGTTTTGAGGTCTCTCCACAGAAAGCGTTTCCAGACTTTCCCTTCAACACAAGAGTTTTACTCTGTAAGTTGAATGCACACATTGACAACCGTTCTGTTAGGTAGCTCCGTTTTGGTTTTAGAAGCCTAGATTTCTCATTACAGCATATATTCCCATTCACTCAGTAATGTCCAAACGCAGCTCTTGCCAGAAACGTGTTTCTAACTCCTGAATCTACAGGGAGATATAACTCACTTAGCTGAACAAATGTACAGCAGATCAGATTGAAGGGTACGTTGCTTCTGTGTTTTAGGCAGAGTTTTCCTGCTATTTCTTTATATGCGGGAATACTGCTTTGAAGGCCTGTTCTGAGATCTCTCCACAGAAAGTGTTTCCAGACTTCCCCTTCAACACACGAGTTTAACTCTGTAAATTCAATGCACACATTGAAAACCATTCTGTTAGGTAGCTCCGTTTTGGTTTTAGAAGCAGAGAGTTCTCCTTACAGCATATACTCCCATTCACTCAGCAATGTCCAAATGCAGCTCTTGCCAGAAACTTGTTTCTAACTCCTGAATCTAAAGGCAGATTTAACTCACTTAACTGAACAAACGCACATCAGAGTAGATTGAAACATACGTTGCTTTTGCGTTTTAGGCAGAATTTTACTGTTATTTCCTTATATGCGGGAATATTGCTGGAAAGGCCTGTTTTGAGATCTCTCCATAGAAAGCGTTTCCAGACTTCCCATTCACCACACGAGTTTAACTCTGTAAGTGTAATGCACACAATGACAACCGTTCTGTTACGTAGCATTGTTTTGGTTTTAGAAGCAGAGAGTTCTTATTAAAGCATATACTCCCATTCACTCAGCAATGTCCAAACGCAGCTCTTGCCAGAAAGGTGTTTCTATTTTTTGAATCTTAACGGAGATTTAACTCACTTAGCCAAACAAAGGCACAGCAGAGCAGATTGAAGGATACGTTGCTTCTGTGTCTTAGGCAAAATTTAACTGCTATTTCGTTATATGCGGGAATACTGCTTGAAAGGCCTGTTTTGAGATCTCTCCACAGAAAGCGTTTCCAGACTTCCCCTTCAACACACGAGTTTAACTCTTTTAAGTTGAATGCACACATTGACAACCATTCTGTTAGGTAGCTCCGTGTTGATATTAGAAGCAGAGAGTTCTTAAAGCGTATAATAGCATTCACTCAGAATTGTCCAAACGCAGCTCTTGCCAGAAACGTGTTTCTAACTCCTGAATCTACAGTAAGATTTAACTCACTTAGCTGAACAAATGGACAGCAGAACAGATTGAAGGTTACGTTGCTTCTGTGTTTTAGGCAGAGTTTCACTGCTATTTCGTTATATGCGGGAATACTTCTGGAAAGGCCTGTTTTGACATCTCTTCACAGAAAGCGTTTCCAGACTTCCCCTTAAACACACGATTTTAACTCTGTAAATTGAATGCACACCTTGACAACCATTTAGTTAGGTAGCTCCATTTTGGTTTTAGAAGGAGAGAGTTCTCCTTACAGCATATACTCCCATTCACTCAGGAATGTCCAAACGCAGCTCTTGGTAGAAGCGTGTTTTTAACTCCTGAATCTAAAGGGAGATTTAACTCACTTAGCTGAACAAACGCACAGCAGAGAAGATTGAAGGAAATGTTGCTTCTGTGTTTTAGGCAGAGTTTCACTGCTATTTCGTTATATGCGGGAATAGTGCTGGAAAGGCCTGTTTTGGGAACTCTCCACAAAAAACGTTTCCAGACTTCCCTTCAACACATGAGTTTAACTCTGTAAGTTAAATGCACATTGACAACCATTCTGTTAGGTAGCTCCATTTTGATTTTAGAAGCAGAGAGTTCTCCTTACAACATATACTCCCATTCACTCAGAAATGTCCAAATGCAGCTCTTGCCAGAAATGTGTCTCTAACTCCTGAATCTAAAGGGAGATGTAACTCACTTAGCTGAACAAACGCACAGCAGAGCAGATTGAAGGAAACGTTTCTGCTGTGTTTTAGGCAGAGTTTTACTTCTATTTTGTTATATGCGGGAATACTACTGGAAAGGCCTGTTTTGAGATCTCTCCACAGAAAGCGTTTCCAGACTTCCCCTTCAACACACGAGTTTAACTCTGTACGTTGAATGCACACATTGACAACCGTTCTGTTAGGTAGCTCCGTTTTGGTTTTAGAAACATGGATTTCTCCTTACAGCATTTACTCCCATTCACTCAGGAATGTCCAAAGGCAGCTCTTGCCAGAAACGTGTTTCTAATTCTTGAATCTAAAGGAAGATTTAACTCACTTAGCTGAACAAAGGCACAGCAGAGCAGATGGGAGGATACGTTCCTTCTTTGCTTTAGGCAGAATTTAACTGCTATTTCATTATATGCGGGAACACTGCTGGAAAGGAATGTTTTGAGATCTCTCCCCAGAAAGCATTTCCAGACTTTCCCTTCAACACAAGAGTTTTACTCTGTAAGTTGAATGCACACATTGACAACCCTTCTGTTAGGTAGCTGTGTTTTGGTTTTAGAAGCAGAGTTCTTAAAGCGTATACTCCCATTCACTCAGAATTGTCCAAACGCAGCTCTTGCCAGAAACTTGTTTCTAGCTTTTAAATCTAAAGGGAGATTTAACTCACTTAGCTGAACAAACGCACAGCAGAGTAGATTGAAGGATTGGTTGCTTCTGTGCTCTAGGGAGAGTTTTACTGCTATTTCGTTATATGTGGGAATACTGCTGTTAAGGCCTGTTTTGAGATCTCTCCACAGAAAGCGTTTCCAGACTTCCCTTCAACACAAGAGTTTTACTCTGTAAGTTGAATGCACACATTGACAACCATTCTGTTAGGTAGCATTGTTTTGGTTTTAGAAGCCTAGATTTCTCATTTCAGCATATATTCCCATTCACTCAGTAATGTCCAAAGGCAGCTCTTGCCAGAAACTTGTTTCTAACTCCTGAATCTAAAGGGATATTTAACTCACTTAGCTGAACAAACGCACAGCAGAGTAGATTGAAGGATTGGTTGCTTCTGTGCTCTAGGGAGAGTTTTACTGCTATTTCGTTATATGCGGGAATACTGCTTTGAAGGCCTGCTTTGTGATCTCTCCACTGAAAATGTTTCCAGACTTCCCTTCAACACACGCGTTTAACTCTGTAAATTCAATGCACACATTGAAAACCATTCTGTTAGGTAGCTAAGTTTTGGTTTTAGAAGCACAGAGTTCTTAAAGCGTATACTCCCATTCACTCAGAATTGTCCAAACGCAGCTCTTGCCAGAAACTTGTTTCTAACTTTTAAATCTAAAGGGAGATTTAACTCACTTAGCTGAACAAATGCACAGCAGAGTAGATTGAAGGATTGGTTGCTTCTGTGCTCTAGGGAGAGTTTTACTGCTATTTCGTTATATGCGGGAATACTTCTGGTAAGGCCTGTTTTGAGGTCTCTCCACAGAAAGCGTTTCCAGACTTTCCCTTCAACACAAGAGCTTTACTCTGTAAGTTGAATCCACACATTGACAACCGTTGTGTTAGGTAGTTTTGTTTTGGTTTTAGAAGCCTAGATTTCTCATTACAACATATATTCCCATTCACTCAGTAATGTCCAAAGGCAGCTCTTGCCAGAAACTTGTTTCTAACTCCTGAATCTAAAGGGATATTTAACTCACTTAGCTGAACAAACGCACAGCAGAGTAGATTGAAGGACGTTGCTTCTGTGTTTTAGGCAGAGTTTTACTGCTATTTCGTTATATGCGGGAATACTGCTTTGAAGGCCTGCTTTGTGATCTCTCCACTGAAAATGTTTCCAGACTTCCCTTCAACACACGCGTTTAACTCTGTAAATTCAATGCACACATTGAAAACCATTCTGTTAGGTAGCTCCGTTTTGGTTTTAGAAGCACAGAGTTCTTAAAGCGTATACTCCCATTCACTCAGAATTGTCCAAACGCAGCTCTTTCCAGAAACTTGTTTGTAACTTTATATCTAAAGGGAGAGTTTACTCACTTAGCTGAACAAATGCACAGCAGAGTAGGTTGAAGGACTGGTTGCTTCTGTGCTCTAGGGAGAGTTTTACTGCTATTTCGTTATATGCGGGAATACTTCTGGTAAGGCCTGTTTTGAGGTCTCTCCAAAGAAAGCGTTTCCAGACTTCCCCTTCAACACAAGAGTTTTACTCTGTAAGTTGAATGCACACATTGACAACCCTTCTGTTAGGTAGCTCTGTTTTGATTTTAGAAGCAGAGTTCTTAAAGCATATATTCACATTCACTCAGTAATGTCCAAACGCAGCTCTTGCCAGAAACATGTTTCTAACTCCTGAATCTAAAGGGAGATTTAACTCACTTAGCTGAACAAATGCACAGCAGATCAGATTGAAGGGTACCTTGCTTCTGTGTTTTAGGCAGAGTTTCACTGCTATTTCGTTATATGCGGGAATACTTCTGGAAAGGCCTGTTTTGACATCTCTTCACAGAAAGCGTTTCCAGACTTCCCCTTAAACACACGATTTTAACTCTGTAAGTTGAATGCACACCTTGACAACCATTTCGTTAGGTAGCTCCATTTTTGTTTTAGAAGGAGAGAGTTCTCCTTACAGCATATACTCCCATTCACTCAGGAATGTCCAAACGCAGCTCTTGATAGAAGCGTGTTTTTAACTCCTGAATCTAAAGGGAGATTTAACTCACTTAGTTGAACAAACACACAGCAGAGAATATTGAAGGATATGTTGCTTCTGTGTTTTAGGCAGAATTTCACTGCTATTTCGTTTTATGCGCGAATAGTGCTGGAAAGGCCTGTTTTGGGAACTCTCCACAAAAAACATTTTCAGACTTTCCCTTCAACACATGAGTTTAACTCTGTAAGTTAAATGCACATTGACAACCATTCTGTTAGGTAGCTCTGTTTTGATTTTAGAAGCAGAGAGTTCTCTTACATCATATACTCCCATTCACTCAGAAATGTCCAAATGCAGCTCTTGCCAGAAATGTGTCTCTAACTCCTGAATCTAAAGGGAGATGTAACTCACTTAGCTGAACAAACGCACAGCAGAGCAGATTGAAAGATACGTTTCTGCTGTGTTTTAGGCAGAGATTTACTTCTATTTTGTTATATGCGGGAATACTACTGGAAAGGCCTGTTTTGAGATCTCTCCACAGAAAGCATTTCCAGACTTCCCCTTCAATACACGAGTTTAACTCTGTACGTTGAATGCACACATTGACAACCGTTCTGTTATGTAGCTCGGTTTTGGTTTTAGAAACATGGATTTCTCCTTACAGCATTTACTCCCATTCACTCAGGAATGTCCAAAAGGCAGCTCTTGCCAGAAACGTGTTTCTAATTCTTGAATCTAAAGGGAGATTTAACTCACTTAGCTGGACAAACGCACAGCAGAGAAGATTGAAGGATATGTTCCTTCTGTGCTCTAGGGAGAGTTTTACTGCTATTTCGTTATATGCGGGAATACTGCTGGTAATGCCTGTTTTGACATCTCTCCACAGAAAGCGTTTCCAGACTTTCCCTTCAACACAAGAGTTTTACTCTGTAAGTTGAATGCACACATTGACAACCCTTCTGTTAGGTAGCTTCGTTTTGGTTTTAGAAGCAGAGTTCTCCTTACAGCATATACTCCCATTCACTCAGGAATGTCCAAAGGCAGCTCTTGCCAGAAACTTGTTTCTAACTCCTGAATCTAAAGGAGATTTAACTCACTTAGCTGAACAAAGCACAGCAGAGCAGATTGAAGGATACGTTGCTTCTGTGTTTTAGGCAGAGTTTCACTGCTATTTCGTTATATGCGGGAATACTTCTGGAAAGGCCTGTTTTGACATCTCTTCACAGAAAGCGTTTCCAGACTTCCCTTAAACACACGATTTTAACTCTGTAAGTTGAATGCACACCTTGACAACCATTTAGTTAGGTAGCTCCATTTTGGTTTTAGAAGGAGAGAGTTCTCCTTACAGCCTATACTCCCATTCACTCAGGAATGTCCAAACGCAGCTCTTGATAGAAGCGTGTTTTTAACTCCTGAATCTAAAGGGAGATTTAACTCACTTAGCTGAACAAACGCACAGCAGAGAAGATTGAAGGATATGTTGCTTCTGTGTTTTAGGCAGAGTTTCACTGCTATTTCGTTATATGCGGGAATAGTGCTGGAAAGGCCTGTTTTGGGAACTCTCCACAAAAAACTTTTCCAGACTTCCCTTCAACACATGAGTTTAACTCTGTAAGTTAAATGCACATTGACAACCATTCTGTTATGTAGCTCCGTTTTGATTTTAGAAGCAGAGAGTTCTCCTTACAACATATACTCCCATTCACTCAGAAATGTCCAAATGCAGCTCTTGCCAGAAATGTGTCTCTAACTCCTGAATCTAAAGGGAGATGTAACTCACTTAGCTGAACAAATGCACAGCAGAGCAGATTGAAGGATACGTTGCTTCTGTGTTTTAGGCAGAGTTTTACTGCTATTTTGTTATATGCGGAATACTACTGGAAAGGCCTGTTTTGACATCTCTCCACAGAAAGCGTTTCCAGACTTTCCCTTCAACACAAGAGTTTAACTCTGTAAGTTGAATGCACACGTTGACAACTGTTCTGTTAGGTAGCTCCGTTTTGGTTTTAGAAGCAGAGTTCTCCTTACAGCATATACTCCCATTCACTGAGAAATATCCAAACGCAGCTCTTCCCAGAAACGTGTTTCTAACTCCTGAATCTAAAGGCAGATTTAACTCACTTAACTGAACAAATGCACAGCAGATCAGATTGAAGTGTACGTTGCTTCTGAGTTTTAGGCAGAGTTTTACTGCTATTTCGTTATATGCGGGAACACAGCTGCAAAGGTCTGTTTTGAGATCTCTCACCAGAAAGCATTTCCAGACTTTCCCTTCAACACAAGAGTTTTACTCTGTAAGTTGAATGCACACATTGACAACCCTTCTGTTAGGTAGCTTCGTTTTGGTTTTAGAAGCAGAGAGTTCTCCTTACAACATATACTCCCATTCACTCAGAAATGTCCAAATGCAGCTCTTGCCAGAAATGTGTCTCTAACTCCTGAATCTAAAGGGAGATGTAACTCACTTAGCTGAACAAAGGCACAGCAGAGCAGATTGAAGCAGCTGGGATTACAGGCATGAGCCACCATGCCCAGCTAATTTTTTTGTATTTTTAGTAGAGACGGGGTTTCACCATGTTGACCAGGATGGTCTCGATCTCTTGACCTCGTGATCCACTCGCCTCGGCCTCGGAAAGTGCTGAGATTACAGGCATTGACAACCATTCTGTTAGGTAGCTCCGTTTTGGTTTTAGAAGCAGAGAGAGAGTTCTTAAAGCGTATACTCCCATTCACTCAGAATTGTCCAAACGCAGCTCTTGCCAGAAACTTGTTTCTAACTTTTAAATCTAAAGGGAGATTTAACTCACTTAGCTGAACAAACGCACAGCAGAGAAGATTGAAGGATATGTTCCTTCTGTGTTGTAGGCAGAGTTTCACTGCTATTACGTTATATGCGGGAATAGTGCTATAAAGGCCTGTTTTGGGAACTCTCCACAAAAAACTTTTCCAGAATTTCCCTTCAACACATGAGTTTAACTCTGTAAGTTAAATGCACATTGACAACCGTTCTGTTAGGTAGCCCCGTTTTGATTTTAGAAGCAGAGAGTTCTCATTTCAGCATATATTCCCATTCACTCAGTAATGTCCAAAGGCAGCTCTTGCCAGAAACTTGTTTCTAACTCCTGAATCTAAAGAGAGATGTAACTCACTTAGCTGAACAAATGCACAGCAGATCAGATTGAAGGGTACGTTGCTTCTGTGTTTTAGGCAGAGTTTTACTGCTATTTCGTTATATGTGGGAATACTGCTTTGAAGGCCTGTTTTGTGATCTCTCCACTGAAAATATTTCCAGACTTCCCTTCAACACACGAGTTTAACTCTGTAAATTCAATGCACACATTGACAACCATTCTGTTAGGTAGCTCTGTTTTGGTTTTAGAAGCACAGGGTTCTTAAAGCCTATACTCCCATTCACTCAGAATTGTCCAAAGCAGCTCTTGCTAGAAACTTGTTTCTAACTCCTTTAAATCTAAAGGAGATTTAACTCACTTAGCTGAACAAATGCACAGCAGAGTAGATTGAAGACACACAAGATAAAATTCCCTTTCTGACCATACACTTTGGTCAGCTGATACTATTACTACCATAATTCTAAAAATTCCCAAATATAAGGAATAGATGAAAACAGAAAATTACTTATACCAATAAGGAAATGAATATTACAGTTAGATTTCTTTAACTTCCTAAAATTTTTTTTAAAAAGTGTAAAAATATCCTGATTTAAGTACACATATAAAATCACTATCATTTTCACTGGTCATTTATCCCCATTACTATCTTTAAAAAAATGAACTCACAATTATTCCCTAAATTAGTTCTCTATTCTTTTTGCATATTTTAATCAATATAGTGACCTACCTAATTTCTTTGTAATTTTAGGAAAATAAACTGAACACTAATATGAAAAAAGTCTATGTTTTAGCCAAAATATTATTTTTTTATACTGCAATTTTCTACTGCACTATTTATCACAGGCTGCTATATTATAGTCACTTACGTGTGTTTATCTCCTGCAACACTCTAACTCCCTTTTCTGGAGGTTAAGACAATATTCTATGCATCATTCTATCACCGCTATTACCTACAGTAGTTCTTGGCATACGGAAGGGTGCAAAATAAAATATATGTTAAATTATGTTGTGCTATTTGAATATCTCACTTAAATTATAAATACATTAAAGAGTGAAACTGTTGGTGTTACTTCATTTAATCCAATAAAATTTGTAATGTGCTCAATGAACAGTATAATATTAGTTCCCAGAAAATGACCTAATTTATCTTGATCAGGTCATTACTAAATAGTTTAAGAAGCTGTATATTAATGTAACTGCAATTTATGATTTAAAAATAAATTTGAGTGTGCCTTTAACTACAGGCTATATTCCAAGTCTTATTGTAAGAAAGTGATTCATGCATGTTGTGTTCTGCAATAACTTTCTTCAATTATTAA
>CM038393.1:136829388-136877638 GCA_021498475.1 Saguinus midas
TCCACAAAAACGTTTCCAGACTTTCCCTTCAACACATGAGTTTAACTCTGTAAGTTAAATGCACATTGACAACCATTCTGTTAGGTAGCTCCGTTTTGATTTTAGAAGCAGAGAGTTCTCCTTACAACATATACTCCCATTCACTCAGAAATGTCCAAATGCAGCTCTTGCCAGAAATGTGTCTCTAACTCCTGAATCTAAAGGGAGATGTAACTCACTTAGCTGAACAAACGCACAGCAGAGTAGATTGAAACATACGTTGCTTTTGTGTTTTAGGCAGAGTTTTACTTCTATTTTGTTATATGCGGGAATACTACTGGAAAGGCCTGTTTTGAGATCTCTCCACAGAAAGCGTTTCCAGACTTCCCCTTCAACACACGAGTTTAACTCTGTACGTTGAATGCACACATTGACAACCGTTCTGTTATGTAGCTCGGTTTTGGTTTTAGAAACATGGATTTCTCCTTACAGCATTTACTCCCATTCACTCAGGAATGTCCAAAAGGCAGCTCTTGCCAGAAACGTGTTTCTAATTCTTGAATCTAAAGGAAGATTTAACTCACTTAGCTGAACAAAGGCACAGCAGATCAGATTGAAGGGTACGTTGCTTCTGTGTTTTAGGCAGAGTTTTACTGCTATTTCGTTATATGCGGAATACTGCTTTGAAGGCCTGTTCTGAGATCTCTCCACAGAAAGTGTTTCCAGACTTCCCCTTCAACACACGAGTTTAACTCTGTAAATTCAATGCACACATTGAAAACCATTCTGTTAGGTAGCTCCGTTTTAGTTTTAGAAGCAGAGTTCTCCTTACAGCATATACTCCCATTCACTCAGGAATGTCCAAAAGGCAGCTCTTGCCAGAAACGTGTTTCTAATTCTTGAATCTAAAGGAAGATTTAACTCACTTAGCTGAACAAAGGCACAGCAGAGCAGATGGGAGGATACGTTCCTTCTTTGCTTTAGGCAGAATTTAACTGCTATTTCATTATATGCGGGAACACTGCTGGAAAGGCCTGTTTTGAGATCTCTCCCCAGAAAGCATTTCCAGACTTTCCCTTCAACACAAGAGTTTTACTCTGTAAGTTGAATGCACACATTGACATCCCTTCTGTTAGGTAGCTTCGTTTTGGTTTTAGAAGAAGAGAGTTCTTAAAGCGTATACTCCCATTCACTCATAATTGTCCAAACGCAGCTCTTGCTAGAAACTTGTTTCTAACATTTAAATTAAAGGGAGATTTAACTCACTTAGCTGAACAAACGCACAGCAGAGTAGATTGAAGGATTGGTTGCTTCTGTGCTCTAGGGAGAGTTTTACTGTTATTTCGTTATATGCGGGAATACTGCTGTTAAGGCCTGTTTTGAGATCTCTTCACAGAAAGCGTTTCCAGACTTTCCCTTCAACACAAGAGTTTTACTCTGTCAGTTGAATGTACACATTGACAACCGTTCTGTTAGGTAGCTCCGTTTTGGTTTTAGAAGCCTAGATTTCTCATTACAGCATATATTCCCATTCACTCAGGAATGTCCAAACGCAGCTCTTGCCAGAAACATGTTTCTAACTCCTGAATCTAAAGGTAGATTTAACTCACTTAGCTGAACAAATGCACAGCAGATCAGATTGAAGGGTACGTTGCTTCTGTGTTTTAGGCAGAGTTTTACTGCTATTTCGTTATATGCGGGAATACTGCTTTGAAGGCCTGTTTTGAGATCTCTCCACAAAAATGTTTCCAGACTTCCCTTCAACACACGAGTTTAACTCTGTAAATTCAATGCACACATTGAAAACCATTCTGTTAGGTAGCTCCGTTTTGGTTTTAGAAGCAGAGAGTTCTCCTTACAGCATATACTCCCATTCACTCAGCAATGTCCAAACGCAGCTCTTGCCAGAAACTTGTTTCTAACTCCTGAATCTAAAGGCAGATTTAACTCACTTAACTGAACAAACGCACATCAGAGTAGATTGAAACATACGTTGCTTTTGTGTTTTAGGCAGAGTTTTACTGATATTTTGTTATATGCGGGAATATTGCTGGAAAGGCCTGTTTTGAGATCTCTCCAAAGAAAGCGTTTCCAGACTTCCCCTTCAACACAAGGGTTTTACTATGTAAGTTGAATGCACACATTGACAACCCTTCTGTTAGGTAGCTCCGTGTTGATATTAGAAGCAGAGAGTTCTTAAAGCGTATAATCCCATTCACTCAGAATTGTCCAAACGCAGCTCTTGCCAGAAACGTGTTTCTAACTTTTAAATTAAAGGGAGATTTAACTCACTTAGCTGAACAAACGCACAGCAGAACAGATTGAAGGTTACGTTGCTTCTGTGTTTTAGGCAGAGTTTCACTGCTATTTCGTTATATGCGGGAATACTTCTGGAAAGGCCTGTTTTGACATCTCTTCACAGAAAGCGTTTCCAGACTTCCCTTAAACACACGATTTTAACTCTGTAAGTTGAATGCACATTGACAACCATTCTGTTATGTAGCTCGGTTTTGGTTTTAGAAGCAGAGTTCTCCTTACAGCATATACTCCCATTCACTCAGGAATGTCCAAAGCAGCTCTTGCCAGAAACGTGTTTCTAATTCTTGAATCTAAAGGAGATGTAACTCACTTAGCTGAACAAATGCACAGCAGATCAGATTGAAGGTACGTTGCTTCTGTGTTTTAGGCAGAATTTAACTGCTATTTCATTATATGCGGAATACTGCTGAAAGGCCTGTTTTGAGATCTCCACAGAAAGCATTTCCAGACTTCCCTTCAACACAGAGTTTAACTCTGTAAATTGAATGCACACATTGACAACCTTCTGTTAGGTAGCTGTTTTGGTTTTAGAAGCAGAGTTCTCCTTACAGCATATATTCCCATTCACTCAGAAATGTCCAAATGCAGCTCTTGCCAGAAACGTGTTTCTAACTCCTGAATCTAAAGGAGATGTAACTCACTTAGCCAAACAAAGGCACAGCAGAGCAGATTGAAGGATTGTTGCTTCTGTGTTTTAGGCAGAGTTTCACTGCTATTTCGTTATATGCGGAATACTGCTGAAAGGCCTGTTTTGGGAACTCTCCACAAAAACGTTTCCAGACTTCCTTCAACACAAGTTTAACTCTGTAAATTGAATGCACACATTGACAACCATTCTGTTAGGTAGCTCCGTTTTGATTTTAGAAGCAGAGAGTTCTCCTTACAACATATACTCCCATTCACTCAGAAATGTCCAAATGCAGCTCTTGCCAGAAACTTGTTTCTAACTCCTGAATCTAAAGGAGATGTAACTCACTTAGCTGAACAAACGCACAGCAGAACAGATTGAAGGATACGTTGCTTCTGTGTTTTAGGCAGAATTTAACTGCTATTTCGTTATATCTTGGGAATACTGCTGTTAAGGCCTGTTTTGAGATCTCCACAGAAAGTGTTTCCAGACTTCCCTTAAACACACGATTTTAACTCTGTAAGTTAAATGCACATTGACAACCTTCTGTTAGGTAGCTTGTTTTGGTTTTAGAAGCAGAGTTCTTAAAGCATATACTCCCATTCACTCAGAATGTCCAAAGCAGCTCTTGCCAGAAACGTGTTTCTAACTCCTGAATCTACAGTAAGATTTAACTCACTTAGCTGAACAAATGCACAGCAGAGTAGATTGAAACATACGTTGCTTTTGTGTTTTAGGCAGAGTTTTACTTCTATTTTGTTATATGCGGAATACTGCTGAAAGGCCTGTTTTGAGATCTCTCCACAGAAAGTGTTTCCAGACTTCCCTTCAACACAGTTTAACTCTGTAAATTGAATGCACACATTGACAACAGTTCTGCTAGGTAGCTCCGTTTTGGTTTTAGAAACATGGATTTCTCCTTACAGCATTTACTCCCATTCACTCAGGAATGTCCAAAGGCAGCTCTTGCCAGAAACGTGTTTCTAACTCCTGAATCTACAGTAGATTTAACTCACTTAGCTGAACAAAGGCACAGCAGAGCAGATTGAAGGATTGGTTGCTTCTGTGCTCTAGGGAGAGTTTTACTGCTATTTTGTTATATGCGGAATACTTCTGGAAAGGCCTGTTTTGAGATCTCCACAGAAAGTGTTTCCAGACTTCCCTTAAACACACGATTTTAACTCTGTAAGTTAAATGCACATTGACAACCTTCTGTTAGGTAGCTCTGTTTTGGTTTTAGAAGCAGAGTTCTTAAAGCATATACTCCCATTCACTCAGAATGTCCAAAGCAGCTCTTGCCAGAAACTGTTTCTAACTCCTGAATCTACAGTAGATTTAACTCACTTAGCTGAACAAATGCACAGCAGAGTAGATTGAAACATACGTTGCTTTTGTGTTTTAGGCAGAGTTTTACTGCTATTTCGTTATATCGGGAATACTGCTTTGAAGGCCTGTTTTGAGATCTCCACAGAAAGCATTTCCAGACTTCCCTTAAACACACGATTTTAACTCTGTAAATTCAATGCACACATTGACAACCTTCTGTTAGGTAGCTCGTTTTGGTTTTAGAAACATGGATTTCTCCTTACAGCATTTACTCCCATTCACTCAGGAATGTCCAAAGGCAGCTCTTGCCAGAAACTGTTTCTAACTCCTGAATCTACAGTAGATTTAACTCACTTAGCTGAACAAACGCACAGCAGAACAGATTGAAGGATTGGTTGCTTCTGTGTTTTAGGCAGAGTTTTACTGCTATTTTGTTATATGCGGAATACTGCTGGAAAGGCCTGTTTTGAGATCTCTCCACAAAAACGTTTCCAGACTTCCCTTCAACACAAGAGTTTTACTCTGTAAGTTGAATGCACACATTGACAACCATTCTGTTAGGTAGCTCGTTTTGGTTTTAGAAGCAGAGTTCTCCTTACAGCATATACTCCCATTCACTCAGAATGTCCAAAGCAGCTCTTGCCAGAAACATGTTTCTAACTCCTGAATCTAAAGGAGATTTAACTCACTTAGCTGAACAAATGCACACCAGATCAGATTGAAGGTACGTTGCTTCTGTGTTTTAGGCAGAGTTTTACTGCTATTTCGTTATATGCGGGAATACTGCTTTGAAGGCCTGTTTTGAGATCTCTCCACAGAAAATGTTTCCAGACTTCGCCTTCAACACACGAGTTTAACTCTGTAAATTCAATGCACACATTGAAAACCATTCTGTTAGGTAGCTCCGTTTTGGTTTTAGAAGCAGAGAGTTCTCCTTACAGCATATATTCCCATTCACTCAGCAATGTCCAAATGCAGCTCTTGCCAGAAACTTGTTTCTAACTCCTGAATCTAAAGGCAGATTTAACTCACTTAACTGAACAAACGCACATCAGAGTAGATTGAAACATACGTTGCTTTTGTGTTTTAGGCAGAGTTTTACTGCTATTTCGTTATATGCGGGAATATTGCTGGAAAGGCCTGTTTTGAGATCTCTCCATAGAAAGCGTTTCCAGACTTCCCTTCAACACGAGTTTAACTCTGTAAGTTGAATGCACACATTGACAACCATTCTGTTAGGTAGCTTGTTTTGGTTTTAGAAGCAGAGTTCTCCTTAAAGCATATACTCCCATTCACTCAGGAATGTCCAAACGCAGCTCTTGCCAGAAACGTGTTTCTAACTCCTGAATCTAAAGGAGATTTAACTCACTTAGCTGAACAAAGGCACAGCAGAGCAGATTGAAGGATACGTTGCTTCTGTGTTTTAGGCAGAGTTTTACTGCTATTTTGTTATATGCGGAATACTGCTGGAAGGCCTGTTTTGAGATCTCTCCACAGAAAGTGTTTCCAGACTTTCCTTCAACACAAGAGTTTTACTCTGTAAGTTGAATGCACATTGACAACCCTTCTGTTAGGTAGCTCTGTTTTGGTTTTAGAAGGAGAGTTCTCCTTACAGCATTTACTCCCATTCACTCAGAATGTCCAAAGGCAGCTCTTGCCAGAAATGTTTCTAACTCCTGAATCTAAAGGCAGATTTAACTCACTTAACTGAACAAACGCACATCAGAGTAGATTGAAACATACGTTGCTTTTGTGTTTTAGGCAGAATTTAACTGCTATTTCGTTATATCTTGGGAATACTGCTGAAAGGCCTGTTTTGACATCTCTTCACAGAAAGCGTTTCCAGACTTCCTTCAACACATGAGTTTAACTCTGTAAATTGAATGCACACATTGACAACCTTCTGTTAGGTAGCTCTGTTTTCATTTTAGAAGCAGAGAGTTCTCCTTATAGCAGTTCGTCCCATTCATTCAAAAATGTCCAAATGCAGCTCTTGCCAGAAACGTGTTTCTAATTCTTGAATCTAAAGGGAGATTTAACACACTTAGCTGAACAAACGCACAGCAGAGCAGATTGAAGGATACGTTGCTTCGGTGCTTTAGGCAGAGTTTTACTTCTATTTTGTTATATGCGGAATACTGCTGAAGGCCTGTTTTGAGATCTCCACAGAAAGCATTTCCAGACTTCCCTTCAACACAGAGTTTAACTCTGTAAATTCAATGCACACATTGAAAACCATTCTGTTAGGTAGCTCGTTTTGGTTTTAGAAACATGGATTTCTCCTTACAGCATATACTCCCATCCACTCAGGAATGTCCAAAGGCAGCTTTTGCCAGAAATGTGTTTTCAACTCCTGAATCTAAAGAACGATTTAACTCACTTAACTGAACAAAAGCACAGCAGAGGAGATTGAAGGTTACGTTGCTTTTGTGTTTTAGGCAGAGTTTTACTGCTATTTCGTTATATGCGGAATACTGCTGAAAGGCCTGTTTTGAGATCTCTCCACAGAAAATGTTTCCAGACTTTCCTTCAACACAAGAGTTTAACTCTGTAAATTCAATGCACACATTGACAACCGTTCTGTTAGGTAGCTCTGTTTTGGTTTTAGAAACAGAGTTCTCCTTACAGCATATATTCCCATTCACTCAGTAATGTCCAAAGCAGCTCTTGCCAGAAACTTGTTTCTAACTCCTGAATCTAAAGGAGATTTAACTCACTTAACTGAACAAACGCACAGCAGAACAGATTGAAGGATACGTTGCTTCTGTGTTTTAGGCAGAGTTTTACTGCTATTTTGTTATATGCGGAATACTGCTGGAAAGGCCTGTTTTGAGATCTCTCCACAGAAAATGTTTCCAGACTTTCCTTCAACACAAGAGTTTAACTCTGTAAATTCAATGCACACATTGACAACCGTTCTGTTAGGTAGCTCTGTTTTGGTTTTAGAAACATGGATTTCTCCTTACAGCATTTACTCCCATTCACTCAGAATGTCCAAAGGCAGCTCTTGCCAGAAACTTGTTTCTAACTCCTGAATCTAAAGGGATTTAACTCACTTAGCTGAACAAAGCACAGCAGAGCAGATTGAAGGATTGTTGCTTCTGTGTTTTAGGCAGAGTTTCACTGCTATTTCGTTATATGCGGAATACTGCTGAAAGGCCTGTTTTGAGATCTCTCACAGAAAGCGTTTCAGACTTCCCTTCAACACACAGTTTAACTCTGTAAGTTGAATGCACATTGACAACCTTCTGTTAGGTAGCTTCGTTTTGGTTTTAGAAGCAGAGAGTTCTTACAGCATATACTCCCATTCACTCAGCAATGTCCAAATGCAGCTCTTGCCAGAAACGTGTTTCTAATTCTTGAATCTAAAGGAGATTTAACTCACTTAGCTGAACAAAGCACAGCAGAGTAGATTGAAGGATTGGTTGCTTCTGTGTTTTAGGCAGAGTTTTACTGCTATTTCATTATATGCGGAATACTGCTTGAAAGGCCTGTTTTGAGATCTCTCCCAGAAAGCATTTCCAGACTTCCCTTCAACACAGTTTAACTCTGTAAGTTAAATGCACATTGACAACCATTCTGTTAGGTAGCTCCGTGTTGATATTAGAAGCAGAGAGTTCTTAAAGCGTATACTCCCATTCACTCAGAATTGTCCAAACGCAGCTCTTGCCAGAAACTTGTTTCTAACTTTTAAATCTAAAGGGAGATTTAACTCACTTAGCTGAACAAATGCACAGCAGAGCAGATTGAAGGATATGTTTCTTCTGTGTTTTAGGCAGAGTTTCACTGCTATTTCGTTATATGCGGAATACTGCTGGAAAGGCCTGTTTTGGGAACTCTCCACAAAAAACGTTTCCAGACTTTCCCTTCAACACATGAGTTTAACTCTGTAAGTTAAATGCACATTGACAACCGTTCTGTTAGGTAGCCCCGTTTTGATTTTAGAAGCAGAGAGTTCTCCTTACAACATATACTCCCATTCACTCAGAAATGTCCAAATGCAGCTCTTGCCAGAAATGTGTCTCTAACTCCTGAATCTAAAGGGAGATGTAACTCACTTAGCTGAACAAACGCACAGCAGAGCAGATTGAAGGATACGTTGCTTCTGTGTTTTAGGCAGAGTTTTACTTCTATTTTGTTATATGCGGAATACTGCTGGAAAGGCCTGTTTTGAGATCTCTCCACAGAAAGCGTTTCCAGACTTCCCTTCAACACACAGTTTAACTCTGTAAGTTGAATGCACACATTGACAACCATTCTGTTAGGTAGCTCCATTTTGGTTTTAGAAACATGGATTTCTCCTTACAGCATTTACTCCCATTCACTCAGGAATGTCCAAAGGCAGCTCTTGCCAGAAACGTGTTTCTAATTCTTGAATCTAAAGGAAGATTTAACTCACTTAGCTGAACAAAGGCACAGCAGAGCAGATTGAAGGATACGTTGCTTCTGTGTTTTAGGCAGAGTTTTACTGCTATTTCATTATATGCGGAATACTGCTGGAAAGGCCTGTTTTGAGATCTCTCCACAGAAAGTTTCCAGACTTCCTTCAACACAAGTTTAACTCTGTAAGTTGAATGCACATTGACAACCTTCTGTTAGGTAGCTTCGTTTTGGTTTTAGAAGCAGAGTTCTCCTTACAGCATTTACTCCCATTCACTCAGAATGTCCAAAGGCAGCTCTTGCCAGAAACTTGTTTCTAACTTTTAAATCTAAAGGAGATTTAACTCACTTAGCTGAACAAAGCACAGCAGAGTAGATTGAAACATACGTTGCTTCTGTGTTTTAGGCAGAGTTTCACTGCTATTTCGTTATATCGGGAATACTGCTGAAAGGCCTGTTTTGAGATCTCTCCACAGAAAGTGTTTCCAGACTTTCCCTTCAACACAAGAGTTTAACTCTGTAAGTTGAATGCACATTGACAACCATTCTGTTAGGTAGCATTGTTTTGGTTTTAGAAGCAGAGTTCTTAAAGCGTATACTCCCATTCACTCAGAATGTCCAAAGCAGCTCTTGCCAGAAATGTTTCTAACTCCTGAATCTAAAGGGATTTAACTCACTTAGCTGAACAAATGCACAGCAGATCAGATTGAAGGTACGTTGCTTCTGTGTTTTAGGCAGAGTTTTACTGCTATTTTGTTATATGCGGAATACTGCTGAAGGCCTGTTTTGAGATCTCCACAGAAAGCATTTCCAGACTTCCCTTCAACACACGAGTTTAACTCTGTAAGTTGAATGCACACATTGACAACCCTTCTGTTAGGTAGCTTGTTTTGGTTTTAGAAGCAGAGAGTTCTTAAAGCATATACTCCCATTCACTCAGAATTGTCCAAACGCAGCTCTTGCCAGAAACATGTTTCTAACTCCTGAATCTAAAGGGAGATTTAACTCACTTAGCTGAACAAACGCACAGCAGAGTAGATTGAAGGATTGGTTGCTTCTGTGCTCTAGGGAGAGTTTTACTGCTATTTCGTTATATGCGGGAATACTGCTGGTAAGGCCTGTTTTGAGATCTCTCCACAGAAAATGTTTCCAGACTTCCCCTTCAACACACGAGTTTAATTCTGTAAGTTGAATGCACATTGACAACCATTCTGTTAGGTAGCTCCATTTTGGTTTTAGAAGCAGAGTTCTCCTTACAGCATTTACTCCCATTCACTCAGAATGTCCAAAGCAGCTCTTGCCAGAAATGTTTCTAACTCCTGAATCTAAAGGCAGATTTAACTCACTTAGCTGAACAAACGCACATCAGAGTAGATTGAAACATACGTTGCTTCTGTGTTTTAGGCAGAGTTTTACTGCTATTTCGTTATATGCGGAATACTGCTGGAAAGGCCTGTTTTGAGATCTCTCCCAGAAAGCATTTCCAGACTTCCCTTCAACACAAGAGTTTTACTCTGTAAGTTGAATGCACACATTGACAACCCTTCTGTTAGGTAGCTTGTTTTGGTTTTAGAAGCAGAGAGTTCTTAAAGCGTATACTCCCATTCACTCAGGAATGTCCAAAGCAGCTCTTGCCAGAAACTTGTTTCTAACTCCTGAATCTAAAGGAGATTTAACTCACTTAGCTGAACAAATGCACAGCAGAGCAGATTGAAGGATGTTGCTTCTGTGTTTTAGGCAGAGTTTTACTGCTATTTTGTTATATGCGGAATACTGCTTTGAAGGCCTGTTTTGTGATCTCTCCACTGAAAATGTTTCCAGACTTTCCCTTCAACACAAGAGTTTTACTCTGTAAGTTGAATGCACATTGACAACCATTCTGTTAGGTAGCTCCATTTTGGTTTTAGAAGCAGAGTTCTTAAAGCGTATACTCCCATTCACTCAGGAATGTCCAAAGCAGCTCTTGCCAGAAATGTTTCTAACTCCTGAATCTAAAGGCAGATTTAACTCACTTAACTGAACAAACGCACATCAGAGTAGATTGAAACATACGTTGCTTCTGTGTTTTAGGCAGAGTTTTACTGCTATTTCGTTATATCTTGGGAATACTGCTGAAGGCCTGTTTTGAGATCTCTCCAGAAAGCGTTTCAGACTTTCCCTTCAACACACAGTTTAACTCTGTAAGTTAAATGCACATTGACAACCGTTCTGTTAGGTAGCATTGTTTTGGTTTTAGAAGCAGAGTTCTCCTTACAGCATATATTCCCATTCACTCAGAATGTCCAAATGCAGCTCTTGCCAGAAATGTTTCTAACTCCTGAATCTAAAGGAGATTTAACTCACTTAGCTGAACAAAGCACAGCAGAGTAGATTGAAACATACGTTGCTTCTGTGTTTTAGGCAGAGTTTTACTGCTATTTTGTTATATGCGGAATACTGCTGGTAAGGCCTGTTTTGAGATCTCCACAGAAAGCATTTCCAGACTTCCTTCAACACATGAGTTTAACTCTGTAAGTTAAATGCACATTGACAACCGTTCTGTTAGGTAGCTGTTTTGGTTTTAGAAGCAGAGTTCTCCTTACAGCATATACTCCCATTCACTCAGGAATGTCCAAAGCAGCTCTTGCCAGAAACTTGTTTCTAACTCCTGTATCTAAAGGCAGATTTAACTCACTTAACTGAACAAACGCACATCAGAGTAGATTGAAACATACGTTGCTTCTGTGTTTTAGGCAGAGTTTTACTGATATTTTGTTATATGCGGAATATTGCTGGAAAGGCCTGTTTTGAGATCTCTCCACAGAAAGCGTTTCCAGACTTCCCTTCAACACACGAGTTTAACTCTGTAAGTTGAATGCACACATTGACAACCATTCTGTTAGGTAGCTCCGTTTTGATTTTAGAAGCAGAGAGTTCTCCTTACAGCATATACTCCCATTCACTCAGAATTGTCCAAACGCAGCTCTTGCCAGAAACGTGTTTCTAACTCCTGAATCTAAAGGCAGATTTAACTCACTTAGCTGAACAAACGCACAGCAGAACAGATTGAAGGTTACGTTGCTTCTGTGTTTTAGGCAGAGTTTCACTGCTATTTCGTTATATCGGAATACTGCTGGAAAGGCCTGTTTTGAGATCTCTCCACAGAAAGCATTTCCAGACTTCCCTTCAACACACGAGTTTAACTCTGTAAGTTGAATGCACATTGACAACCATTCTGTTAGGTAGCTGTGTTTTGGTTTTAGAAGCAGAGTTCTTAAAGCATATACTCCCATTCACTCAGAATTGTCCAAAGCAGCTCTTGCCAGAAACTGTTTCTAACTCCTGAATCTAAAGGGAGATGTAACTCACTTAGCTGAACAAATGCACAGCAGATCAGATTGAAGGATACGTTGCTTCTGTGTTTTAGGCAGAGTTTTACTGCTATTTCGTTATATCGGAATACTGCTGAAAGGCCTGTTTTGAGATCTCTCCAGAAAGCGTTTCAGACTTCCCTTCAACACAAGTTTAACTCTGTAAATTGAATGCACACATTGAAAACCATTCTGTTAGGTAGCTTGTTTTGGTTTTAGAAGCAGAGTTCTCCTTACAGCATATATTCCCATTCACTCAGAATGTCCAAATGCAGCTCTTGCCAGAAATGTTTCTAACTCCTGAATCTAAAGGGATTTAACTCACTTAGCTGAACAAAGCACAGCAGAGTAGATTGAAGGATACGTTGCTTCTGTGTTTTAGGCAGAGTTTCACTGCTATTTCGTTATATGCGGAATACTGCTGGTAAGGCCTGTTTTGAGATCTCCACAGAAAGTTTCCAGACTTCCTTCAACACAAGTTTAACTCTGTAAGTTAAATGCACATTGACAACCATTCTGTTAGGTAGCTGTTTTGGTTTTAGAAGCAGAGAGTTCTCCTTACAACATATACTCCCATTCACTCAGAATGTCCAAATGCAGCTCTTGCCAGAAATGTGTCTCTAACTCCTGAATCTAAAGGGAGATGTAACTCACTTAGCTGAACAAACGCACAGCAGAACAGATTGAAGGATGTTGCTTCTGTGTTTTAGGCAGAGTTTCACTGCTATTTCGTTATATCTTGGGAATACTGCTGAAGGCCTGTTTTGAGATCTCCACAGAAAGTGTTTCCAGACTTCCCTTCAACACAGTTTAACTCTGTAATTGAATGCACACATTGAAAACCATTCTGTTAGGTAGCTCTGTTTTGGTTTTAGAAGCAGAGTTCTTAAAGCGTATACTCCCATTCACTCAGAATGTCCAAAGCAGCTCTTGCCAGAAACTGTTTCTAACTCCTGAATCTAAAGGAGATTTAACTCACTTAGCTGAACAAATGCACAGCAGAGCAGATTGAAGGATACGTTGCTTCTGTGTTTTAGGCAGAGTTTCACTGCTATTTCGTTATATCGGAATACTGCTGAAGGCCTGTTTTGAGATCTCTCCACAGAAAGCATTTCCAGACTTCCCTTCAACACACAGTTTAACTCTGTAAGTTAAATGCACATTGACAACCTTCTGTTAGGTAGCTCGTTTTGGTTTTAGAAGCAGAGAGTTCTTACAGCATATACTCCCATTCACTCAGAATGTCCAAAGGCAGCTCTTGCCAGAAATGTTTCTAACTCCTGAATCTAAAGGGATTTAACTCACTTAGCTGAACAAACGCACAGCAGAACAGATTGAAGGATTGGTTGCTTCTGTGTTTTAGGCAGAGTTTTACTGCTATTTTGTTATATGCGGAATACTGCTGAAGGCCTGTTTTGAGATCTCTCCACAGAAAGCATTTCCAGACTTCCCTTCAACACACAGTTTAACTCTGTAATTGAATGCACACATTGACAACCTTCTGTTAGGTAGCTCGTTTTGGTTTTAGAAGCAGAGAGTTCTTACAGCATATACTCCCATTCACTCAGAATGTCCAAAGGCAGCTCTTGCCAGAAATGTTTCTAACTCCTGAATCTAAAGGGATTTAACTCACTTAGCTGAACAAACGCACAGCAGAACAGATTGAAGGATTGGTTGCTTCTGTGTTTTAGGCAGAGTTTTACTGCTATTTTGTTATATGCGGAATACTGCTGGAAAGGCCTGTTTTGAGATCTCTCCAGAAAGCGTTTCCAGACTTTCCCTTCAACACAAGAGTTTTACTCTGTAAGTTGAATGCACACATTGACAACCGTTCTGTTAGGTAGCTCGTTTTGGTTTTAGAAGCAGAGTTCTTAAAGCATATACTCCCATTCACTCAGAATGTCCAAACGCAGCTCTTGCCAGAAACATGTTTCTAACTCCTGAATCTAAAGGAGATTTAACTCACTTAGCTGAACAAATGCACAGCAGATCAGATTGAAGGTACGTTGCTTCTGTGTTTTAGGCAGAGTTTTACTGCTATTTCGTTATATGCGGAATACTGCTGAAGGCCTGTTTTGAGATCTCTCCACAGAAAATGTTTCCAGACTTCCCTTCAACACACAGTTTAACTCTGTAAATTCAATGCACACATTGACAACCATTCTGTTAGGTAGCTCCGTTTTGATTTTAGAAGCAGAGTTCTCCTTACAGCATATATTCCCATTCACTCAGGAATGTCCAAAGGCAGCTCTTGCCAGAAACCTGTTTCTAACTCCTGAATCTAAAGGCAGATTTAACTCACTTAGCTGAACAAACGCACAGCAGAACAGATTGAAGGTTACGTTGCTTCTGTGTTTTAGGCAGAGTTTTACTGCTATTTCATTATATGCGGAATACTGCTTTGAAGGCCTGTTTTGAGATCTCTCCAGAAAGCGTTTCCAGACTTTCCTTCAACACAAGAGTTTTACTCTGTAAGTTGAATGCACATTGACAACCTTCTGTTAGGTAGCTCTGTTTTGGTTTTAGAAGCAGAGTTCTTAAAGCGTATACTCCCATTCACTCAGAATGTCCAAAGCGCAGCTCTTGCCAGAAACTTGTTTCTAACTTTTAAATCTAAAGGAGATTTAACTCACTTAGCTGAACAAATGCACAGCAGATCAGATTGAAGGATACGTTGCTTCTGTGTTTTAGGCAGAGTTTACTGCTATTTCATTATATGCGGAATACTGCTTTGAAGGCCTGTTTTGAGATCTCCACAGAAAGTGTTTCCAGACTTTCCTTCAACACAAGAGTTTTACTCTGTAAGTTGAATGCACATTGACAACCTTCTGTTAGGTAGCTCTGTTTTGGTTTTAGAAGCAGAGTTCTTAAAGCATATACTCCCATTCACTCAGAATGTCCAAAGCGCAGCTCTTGCCAGAAACTTGTTTCTAACTTTTAAATCTAAAGGAGATTTAACTCACTTAGCTGAACAAATGCACAGCAGATCAGATTGAAGGATACGTTGCTTCTGTGTTTTAGGCAGAGTTTACTGCTATTTCGTTATATCGGGAATACTGCTGAAGGCCTGTTTTGAGATCTCTCCAGAAAGCGTTTCAGACTTCCCTTCAACACAGTTTAACTCTGTAATTGAATGCACACATTGACAACCTTCTGTTAGGTAGCTCCGTTTTGGTTTTAGAAGCAGAGAGTTCTTACAGCATATACTCCCATTCACTCAGAATGTCCAAAGGCAGCTCTTGCCAGAAATGTTTCTAACTCCTGAATCTAAAGGGATTTAACTCACTTAGCTGAACAAACGCACAGCAGAGTAGATTGAAGGATTGGTTGCTTCTGTGTTTTAGGCAGAGTTTTACTGCTATTTTGTTATATGCGGAATACTGCTGAAAGGCCTGTTTTGAGATCTCTCCACAGAAAGCGTTTCCAGACTTTCCCTTCAACACAAGTTTAACTCTGTAAGTTGAATGCACACATTGACAACCATTCTGTTAGGTAGCTCCGTTTTGGTTTTAGAAGCAGAGATTTCTCCTTACAGCATATACTCCCATTCACTCAGGAATGTCCAAAGGCAGCTCTTGCCAGAAACGTGTTTCTAACTCCTGAATCTAAAGGAGATTTAACTCACTTAGCTGAACAAATGCACAGCAGATCAGATTGAAGGATTGGTTGCTTCTGTGTTTTAGGCAGAGTTTTACTGCTATTTCGTTATATGCGGGAATACTGCTGGTAAGGCCTGTTTTGAGATCTCTCCACAGAAAGCGTTTCCAGACTTTCCCTTCAACACAAGTTTAACTCTGTAAGTTGAATGCACATTGACAACCATTCTGTTAGGTAGCTCCGTTTTGGTTTTAGAAGCCTAGATTTCTCATTACAGCATATATTCCCATTCACTCAGAATGTCCAAAGGCAGCTCTTGCCAGAAACATGTTTCTAACTCCTGAATCTAAAGGCAGATTTAACTCACTTAGCTGAACAAATGCACAGCAGAGTAGATTGAAGGATTGTTGCTTCTGTGTTTTAGGCAGAGTTTTACTGCTATTTTGTTATATGCGGAATACTGCTGGAAAGGCCTGTTTTGAGATCTCTCCACAGAAAGCATTTCCAGACTTTCCTTCAACACAAGAGTTTTACTCTGTAAGTTGAATGCACACATTGACAACCCTTCTGTTAGGTAGCTTGTTTTGGTTTTAGAAGCAGAGAGTTCTCTTACAGCATATACTCCCATTCACTCAGAATGTCCAAATGCAGCTCTTGCCAGAAACTGTTTCTAACTCCTGAATCTAAAGGAGATTTAACTCACTTAGCTGAACAAAGCACAGCAGAGCAGATTGAAGGATACGTTGCTTCTGTGTTTTAGGCAGAGTTTACTGCTATTTTGTTATATGCGGAATACTGCTGGAAAGGCCTGTTTTGAGATCTCTCCACAGAAAGCGTTTCCAGACTTCCCTTCAACACACGAGTTTAACTCTGTAAGTTGAATGCACATTGACAACCATTCTGTTAGGTAGCTCCGTTTTGGTTTTAGAAGCAGAGTTCTCCTTACAGCATATACTCCCATTCACTCAGGAATGTCCAAACGCAGCTCTTGCCAGAAACTTGTTTCTAACTCCTGAATCTAAAGGGAGATTTAACTCACTTAGCTGAACAAATGCACAGCAGAGCAGATTGAAGGATATATTGCTTCTGTGTTTTAGGCAGAGTTTCACTGCTATTTCGTTATATGCGGGAATACTGCTGGAAAGGCCTGTTTTGAGATCTCTCCACAGAAAATGTTTCCAGACTTTCCCTTCAACACACGAGTTTAACTCTGTAAGTTGAATGCACACATTGACAACCATTCTGTTAGGTAGCTCGTTTTGGTTTTAGAAGCAGAGAGTTCTCCTTACAACATATACTCCCATTCACTCAGAATGTCCAAATGCAGCTCTTGCCAGAAATGTGTTTCTAACTCCTGAATCTAAAGGAGATTTAACTCACTTAGCTGAACAAAGCACAGCAGAGCAGATTGAAGGATACGTTTCTTCTGTGTTTTAGGCAGAGATTTACTTCTATTTTGTTATATGCGGGAATACTACTGGAAAGGCCTGTTTTGAGATCTCTCCACAGAAAGCATTTCCAGACTTTCCCTTCAACACAAGAGTTTTACTCTGTAAGTTGAATGCACACATTGACAACCCTTCTGTTAGGTAGCTCGTTTTGGTTTTAGAAGCAGAGAGTTCTTAAAGCGTATACTCCCATTCACTCAGAATTGTCCAAACGCAGCTCTTGCCAGAAACTTGTTTCTAACTCCTGAATCTAAAGGTAGATTTAACTCACTTAGCTGAACAAATGCACAGCAGATCAGATTGAAGGGTACGTTGCTTCTGTGTTTTAGGCAGAGTTTTACTGCTATTTCGTTATATGCGGGAATACTGCTGGAAAGGCCTGTTTTGAGATCTCTCCACAGAAAGCGTTTCCAGACTTTCCCTTCAACACAAGAGTTTAACTCTGTAAGTTGAATGCACACATTGACAACCATTCTGTTAGGTAGCTCCGTTTTGGTTTTAGAAGCAGAGTTCTCCTTACAGCATATATTCCCATTCACTCAGAATGTCCAAACGCAGCTCTTGCCAGAAACATGTTTCTAACTCCTGAATCTAAAGGTAGATTTAACTCACTTAGCTGAACAAATGCACAGCAGATCAGATTGAAGGGTACGTTGCTTCTGTGTTTTAGGCAGAGTTTTACTGCTATTTCATTATATGCGGGAATACTGCTTTGAAGGCCTGTTTTGAGATCTCTCCACAGAAAATGTTTCCAGACTTCCCCTTCAACACACGAGTTTAACTCTGTAAGTTGAATGCACACATTGACAACCATTCTGTTAGGTAGCTCCGTTTTGGTTTTAGAAGCAGAGAGTTCTCCTTACAGCATATACTCCCATTCACTCAGGAATGTCCAAAGGCAGCTCTTGCCAGAAATGTGTTTTCAACTCCTGAATCTAAAGAACGATTTAACTCACTTAACTGAACAAAAGCACAGCAGAGGAGATTGAAGGTTACGTTGCTTTTGTGTTTTAGGCAGAGTTTTACTGCTATTTCGTTATATGCGGGAATACTGCTGGAAGGGCCAGTTTTGAGATCTCTCCACAGAAAGCGTTTCCAGGCTTCTTCTTAAACACATGAGTTTATCTCTGTAAGTTGAATGCACACATTGACAACCATTCTGTTAGGTAGCTCCGTTTTGATTTTAGAAGCAGAGACTTCTTAAAGCGTATACTCCCATTCACTCAGAATTGTCCAAAAGCAGCTCTTGCCAGAAACGTGTTTCTAACTACTGAATCTAAAGGAGATTTAACTCACTTAGCTGAACAAACGCACAGCAGAACAGATTGAAGGATTACGTTGCTTCTGTGTTTTAGGCAGAGTTTTACTGCTATTTTGTTATATGCGGAATACTGCTGGAAGGCCTGTTTTGAGATCTCTCCACAGAAAATGTTTCCAGACTTCCCTTCAACACAAGAGTTTTACTCTGTAAGTTGAATGCACACATTGACAACCATTCTGTTAGGTAGCTCCGTTTTGATTTTAGAAGCAGAGAGTTCTTACAGCATATACTCCCATTCACTCAGAATTGTCCAAACGCAGCTCTTGCCAGAAACGTGTTTCTAACTCCTGAATCTAAAGGAGATTTAACTCACTTAGCTGAACAAACGCACAGCAGAACAGATTGAAGGATTACGTTGCTTCTGTGTTTTAGGCAGAGTTTTACTGCTATTTCGTTATATCGGAATACTGCTGGAAGGCCTGTTTTGAGATCTCTCCACAGAAAATGTTTCCAGACTTCCCTTCAACACAAGAGTTTTACTCTGTAAGTTGAATGCACACATTGACAACCATTCTGTTAGGTAGCTCCGTTTTGATTTTAGAAGCAGAGTTCTCCTTAAAGCATATACTCCCATTCACTCAGAATGTCCAAAGGCAGCTCTTGCCAGAAATGTGTTTCTAACTCCTGAATCTAAAGGAGATTTAACTCACTTAGCTGAACAAAGCACAGCAGAGTAGATTGAAGGATACGTTGCTTCTGTGTTTTAGGCAGAGTTTCACTGCTATTTCGTTATATCGGGAATACTGCTGAAAGGCCTGTTTTGAGATCTCTCCAGAAAGCGTTTCCAGACTTTCCTTCAACACATGAGTTTAACTCTGTAAGTTGAATGCACATTGACAACCTTCTGTTAGGTAGCTGTTTTGGTTTTAGAAGCAGAGTTCTCCTTACAGCATATACTCCCATTCACTCAGAATGTCCAAAGCAGCTCTTGCCAGAAATGTTTCTAACTCCTGAATCTAAAGGGATTTAACTCACTTAGCTGAACAAAGCACAGCAGAGTAGATTGAAGGATTGTTGCTTCTGTGTTTTAGGCAGAGTTTACTGCTATTTTGTTATATGCGGAATACTGCTGGAAAGGCCTGTTTTGAGATCTCTCCACAGAAAGCGTTTCCAGACTTTCCTTCAACACATGAGTTTAACTCTGTAAGTTAAATGCACATTGACAACCATTCTGTTAGGTAGCTCCGTTTTGGTTTTAGAAGCAGAGAGTTCTCCTTACAACATATACTCCCATTCACTCAGAATGTCCAAATGCAGCTCTTGCCAGAAATGTGTTTCTAACTCCTGAATCTAAAGGGAGATTTAACTCACTTAGCTGAACAAATGCACAGCAGAGCAGATTGAAGGATACGTTGCTTCTGTGTTTTAGGCAGAGTTTTACTGCTATTTTGTTATATGCGGAATACTGCTGGAAAGGCCTGTTTTGAGATCTCTCCACAGAAAGCGTTTCCAGACTTCCTTCAACACACGAGTTTAACTCTGTAAGTTGAATGCACACATTGACAACCATTCTGTTAGGTAGCTCCGTTTTGGTTTTAGAAGCAGAGAGTTCTCCTTACAACATATACTCCCATTCACTCAGGAATGTCCAAAGGCAGCTCTTGCCAGAAACGTGTTTCTAACTCCTGAATCTAAAGGGAGATTTAACTCACTTAGCTGAACAAACGCACAGCAGAGCAGATTGAAGGATACGTTGCTTCTGTGTTTTAGGCAGAGTTTTACTGCTATTTCGTTATATGCGGGAATACTGCTGGAAAGGCCTGTTTTGAGATCTCTCCACAGAAAGCATTTCCAGACTTCCCTTCAACACACGAGTTTTACTCTGTAAGTTGAATGCACACATTGACAACCATTCTGTTAGGTAGCTGTTTTGGTTTTAGAAGCAGAGAGTTCTCTTACAGCATATATTCCCATTCACTCAGTAATGTCCAAACGCAGCTCTTGCCAGAAACTTGTTTCTAACTCCTGAATCTAAAGGGAGATTTAACTCACTTAGCTGAACAAACGCACAGCAGAGTAGATTGAAGGATTGGTTGCTTCTGTGTTTTAGGCAGAGTTTTACTGCTATTTCGTTATATCGGAATACTGCTGGAAGGCCTGTTTTGAGATCTCTCCAGAAAGCGTTTCAGACTTCCCTTCAACACATGAGTTTAACTCTGTAAATTCAATGCACACATTGACAACCCTTCTGTTAGGTAGCTCCATTTTGGTTTTAGAAGCAGAGAGTTCTTAAAGCATATACTCCCATTCACTCAGAATGTCCAAAGGCAGCTCTTGCCAGAAACGTGTTTCTAACTCCTGAATCTAAAGGGATTTAACTCACTTAGCTGAACAAAGCACAGCAGAGCAGATTGAAGGATGTTGCTTCTGTGTTTTAGGCAGAGTTTACTGCTATTTCATTATATGCGGAATACTGCTGGAAAGGCCTGTTTTGAGATCTCTCCAGAAAGCGTTTCAGACTTTCCCTTCAACACAGTTTAACTCTGTAAGTTAAATGCACATTGACAACCGTTCTGTTAGGTAGCTGTTTTGGTTTTAGAAGCAGAGTTCTCCTTACAGCATATATTCCCATTCACTCAGAATGTCCAAAGGCAGCTCTTGCCAGAAATGTGTTTCTAACTCCTGAATCTAAAGGGAGATTTAACTCACTTAGCTGAACAAATGCACAGCAGATCAGATTGAAGGTACGTTGCTTCTGTGTTTTAGGCAGAGTTTACTGCTATTTTGTTATATGCGGAATACTGCTGAAGGCCTGTTTTGAGATCTCTCCACAGAAAGCGTTTCCAGACTTTCCCTTCAACACAAGAGTTTTACTCTGTAAGTTGAATGCACACATTGACAACCATTCTGTTAGGTAGCTGTTTTGGTTTTA
This sequence comes from Saguinus midas, assembly GCA_021498475.1. Taxonomy (NCBI): domain Eukaryota; kingdom Metazoa; phylum Chordata; class Mammalia; order Primates; family Cebidae; genus Saguinus; species Saguinus midas. Next base: position 136,850,609 of record CM038393.1, read on the forward strand.
GAAGCCTAGATTTCTCATTACAGCATATATTCCCATTCACTCAGAATGTCCAAACGCAGCTCTTGCCAGAAACATGTTTCTAACTCCTGAATCTAAAGGAGATTTAACTCACTTAGCTGAACAAATGCACAGCAGATCAGATTGAAGGATTACGTTGCTTCTGTGTTTTAGGCAGAGTTTTACTGCTATTTCGTTATATGCGGAATACTGCTGGAAAGGCCTGTTTTGAGATCTCTCCACAGAAAGTTTCCAGACTTCCCTTCAACACACGAGTTTAACTCTGTAAGTTGAATGCACACATTGACAACCATTCTGTTAGGTAGCTCCGTTTTGGTTTTAGAAGCAGAGAGTTCTCCTTACAGCATATATTCCCATTCACTCAGAATGTCCAAATGCAGCTCTTGCCAGAAACATGTTTCTAACTCCTGAATCTAAAGGAGATTTAACTCACTTAGCTGAACAAATGCACAGCAGATCAGATTGAAGGATTACGTTGCTTCTGTGTTTTAGGCAGAGTTTTACTGCTATTTCGTTATATGCGGAATACTGCTGGAAAGGCCTGTTTTGAGATCTCTCCACAGAAAGTTTCCAGACTTCCCTTCAACACACGAGTTTAACTCTGTAAGTTGAATGCACACATTGACAACCATTCTGTTAGGTAGCTCCGTTTTGGTTTTAGAAGCAGAGAGTTCTCCTTACAGCATATATTCCCATTCACTCAGAATGTCCAAATGCAGCTCTTGCCAGAAACTGTTTCTAACTCCTGAATCTAAAGGAGATTTAACTCACTTAGCTGAACAAAGCACAGCAGAGCAGATTGAAGGATTGTTGCTTCTGTGTTTTAGGCAGAGTTTCACTGCTATTTCGTTATATGCGGAATACTGCTTTGAAGGCCTGTTTTGAGATCTCCACAGAAAGTGTTTCCAGACTTCCTTCAACACAAGAGTTTTACTCTGTAAGTTGAATGCACATTGACAACCATTCTGTTAGGTAGCTCTGTTTTGGTTTTAGAAGCAGAGTTCTCCTTAAAGCATATACTCCCATTCACTCAGAATTGTCCAAACGCAGCTCTTGCCAGAAACGTGTTTCTAACTCCTGAATCTAAAGGGATTTAACTCACTTAGCTGAACAAATGCACAGCAGATCAGATTGAAGGATCGTTGCTTCTGTGTTTTAGGCAGAGTTTACTGCTATTTTGTTATATGCGGAATACTGCTGAAGGCCTGTTTTGAGATCTCCACAGAAAGTTTCCAGACTTCCTTCAACACATGAGTTTAACTCTGTAAATTCAATGCACACATTGACAACCATTCTGTTAGGTAGCTCCGTTTTGGTTTTAGAAGCAGAGATTTCTCCTTACAGCATATACTCCCATTCACTCAGAATGTCCAAAGGCAGCTCTTGCCAGAAATGTTTCTAACTCCTGAATCTAAAGGGATTTAACTCACTTAGCTGAACAAATGCACAGCAGAGCAGATTGAAGGATACGTTGCTTCTGTGTTTTAGGCAGAGTTTTACTGCTATTTCGTTATATGCGGAATACTGCTGGAAAGGCCTGTTTTGAGATCTCTCCACAGAAAGCATTTCCAGACTTTCCCTTCAACACACGAGTTTAACTCTGTAAGTTGAATGCACACATTGACAACCCTTCTGTTAGGTAGCTCCGTTTTGGTTTTAGAAGCAGAGAGTTCTTAAAGCGTATACTCCCATTCACTCAGTAATGTCCAAAGGCAGCTCTTGCCAGAAACTTGTTTCTAACTCCTGAATCTAAAGGGAGATTTAACTCACTTAGCTGAACAAAGCACAGCAGAGCAGATTGAAGGATTGGTTGCTTCTGTGTTTTAGGCAGAGTTTTACTGCTATTTCGTTATATGCGGAATACTGCTGGAAAGGCCTGTTTTGAGATCTCTCCAGAAAGCGTTTCAGACTTTCCCTTCAACACAAGAGTTTAACTCTGTAAGTTGAATGCACATTGACAACCATTCTGTTAGGTAGCTTGTTTTGGTTTTAGAAGCAGAGTTCTCCTTACAACATATACTCCCATTCACTCAGAATTGTCCAAACGCAGCTCTTGCCAGAAACATGTTTCTAACTCCTGAATCTAAAGGGATTTAACTCACTTAGCTGAACAAATGCACAGCAGAGCAGATTGAAGGATCGTTGCTTCTGTGTTTTAGGCAGAGTTTACTGCTATTTCGTTATATCTTGGGAATACTGCTGAAGGCCTGTTTTGAGATCTCCACAGAAAGCGTTTCAGACTTTCCCTTCAACACACAGTTTAACTCTGTAAGTTAAATGCACATTGACAACCCTTCTGTTAGGTAGCATTGTTTTGGTTTTAGAAGCAGAGTTCTCTTACAGCATATATTCCCATTCACTCAGAATGTCCAAATGCAGCTCTTGCCAGAAATGTTTCTAACTCCTGAATCTAAAGGAGATTTAACTCACTTAGCTGAACAAAGCACAGCAGATCAGATTGAAGGATGTTGCTTCTGTGTTTTAGGCAGAGTTTCACTGCTATTTCGTTATATGCGGAATACTGCTGAAAGGCCTGTTTTGAGATCTCTCCAGAAAGCGTTTCAGACTTCCCTTCAACACAGTTTAACTCTGTAAGTTGAATGCACATTGACAACCATTCTGTTAGGTAGCTCCGTTTTGGTTTTAGAAGCAGAGAGTTCTCCTTACAGCATATACTCCCATTCACTCAGAATGTCCAAACGCAGCTCTTGCCAGAAACTTGTTTCTAACTCCTGAATCTAAAGGAGATTTAACTCACTTAGCTGAACAAACGCACAGCAGAGTAGATTGAAGGATACGTTGCTTCTGTGTTTTAGGCAGAGTTTTACTGCTATTTCGTTATATGCGGAATACTGCTGGAAAGGCCTGTTTTGAGATCTCTCCCCAGAAAGCATTTCCAGACTTTCCCTTCAACACGAGTTTAACTCTGTAAGTTAAATGCACATTGACAACCGTTCTGTTAGGTAGCTCCGTTTTGGTTTTAGAAGCAGAGTTCTCCTTACAACATATACTCCCATTCACTCAGAATGTCCAAATGCAGCTCTTGCCAGAAATGTGTTTCTAAATCCTGAATCTAAAGGGAGATTTAACTCACTTAGCTGAACAAATGCACAGCAGAGCAGATTGAAGGATACGTTGCTTCTGTGTTTTAGGCAGAGTTTTACTGCTATTTTGTTATATGCGGAATACTGCTGGAAAGGCCTGTTTTGAGATCTCTCCACAGAAAGCATTTCCAGACTTCCCTTCAACACAAGAGTTTTACTCTGTAAGTTGAATGCACACATTGACAACCCTTCTGTTAGGTAGCTTCGTTTTGGTTTTAGAAGCAGAGAGTTCTTAAAGCGTATACTCCCATTCACTCAGAATTGTCCAAACGCAGCTCTTGCCAGAAACTTGTTTCTAACTCCTGAATCTAAAGGGAGATTTAACTCACTTAGCTGAACAAACACAGAGCAGAACAGATTGAAAGATATGTTGCTCTTGTGTTTTAGGCAGAGTTTACTGCTATTACGTTTTATGCGGAATACTGCTGGAAAGGCCTGTTTTGAGATCTCTCCAGAAAGCGTTTCCAGACTTTCCCTTCAACACACGAGTTTAACTCTGTAAGTTGAATGCACACATTGACAACCGTTCTGTTAGGTAGCTCCGTTTTGGTTTTAGAAGCAGAGACTTCTCATTACAGCATATATTCCCATTCACTCAGAAATGTCCAAAACGCAGCTCTTACCAGAAACATGTTTTTAACTCCTGAATCTAAAGTGAGTTTTAACTCACTTAGCTGAACAAACGCACAGCAGAGCAGATTGAAGGATACGTTGCTTCTGTGTTTTAGGCAGAGTTTTACTGCTATTTCGTTATATGCGGGAATACTGCTGGAAAGGCCTGTTTTGAGATCTCTCCACAGAAAGTGTTTCCAGACTTCCCCTTCAACACACGAGTTTAACTCTGTAAATTCAATGCACACATTGAGAACCATTCTGTTAGGTAGCTCCCTTTTGGTTTTAGAAGCAGAGAGTTCTCCTTACAGCATATATTCCCATTCACTCAGGAATGTCCAAACGCAGCTCTTGCCAGAAACTTGTTTCTAACTCCTGAATCTAAAGGCAGATTTAACTCACTTAGCTGAACAAACGCACAGCAGAGTAGATTGAAGGATACGTTGCTTCTGTGTTTTAGGCAGAGTTTTACTGCTATTTCGTTATATCGGGAATACTGCTGGAAAGGCCTGTTTTGAGATCTCTCCACAGAAAGCGTTTCCAGACTTCCCTTCAACACACAGTTTAACTCTGTAAGTTGAATGCACACATTGACAACCGTTCTGTTAGGTAGCATTGTTTTGGTTTTAGAAGCAGAGAGTTCTCCTTAAAGCATATACTCCCATTCACTCAGGAATGTCCAAATGCAGCTCTTGCCAGAAACGTGTTTCTAACTCCTGAATCTAAAGGGAGATTTAACTCACTTAGCTGAACAAACGCACAGCAGAGCAGATTGAAGGATACGTTGCTTCTGTGTTTTAGGCAGAGTTTCACTGCTATTTCGTTATATGCGGAATACTGCTTGAAAGGCCTGTTTTGAGATCTCTCCACAGAAAGTTTCCAGACTTCCCTTCAACACACGAGTTTAACTCTGTAAGTTGAATGCACATTGACAACCATTCTGTTAGGTAGCTCCGTTTTGGTTTTAGAAGCAGAGAGTTCTTAAAGCGTATACTCCCATTCACTCAGAATTGTCCAAACGCAGCTCTTGCCAGAAACGTGTTTCTAACTCCTGAATCTAAAGGGAGATTTAACTCACTTAGCTGAACAAACGCACAGCAGAGAAGATTGAAGGATATGTTGCTTCTGTGTTTTAGGCAGAGTTTACTGCTATTTCGTTATATGCGGAATACTGCTGGAAAGGCCTGTTTTGAGATCTCTCCACAGAAAGCGTTTCCAGACTTCCTTCAACACACGAGTTTAACTCTGTAAGTTGAATGCACATTGACAACCATTCTGTTAGGTAGCTCCATTTTGGTTTTAGAAGCAGAGAGTTCTCCTTACAGCATATACTCCCATTCACTCAGAATGTCCAAAGCGCAGCTCTTGCCAGAAACGTGTTTCTAACTCCTGAATCTAAAGGAGATTTAACTCACTTAGCTGAACAAATGCACAGCAGAGCAGATTGAAGGATATGTTGCTTCTGTGTTTTAGGCAGAGTTTACTGCTATTTCGTTATATGCGGAATACTGCTGGAAAGGCCTGTTTTGAGATCTCTCCACAGAAAGCATTTCCAGACTTCCCTTCAACACATGAGTTTAACTCTGTAAGTTGAATGCACATTGACAACCATTCTGTTAGGTAGCTCTGTTTTGGTTTTAGAAGCAGAGAGTTCTCCTTACAACATATACTCCCATTCACTCAGAATGTCCAAATGCAGCTCTTGCCAGAAATGTGTTTCTAACTCCTGAATCTAAAGGGAGATTTAACTCACTTAGCTGAACAAAGCACAGCAGAGCAGATTGAAGGATTACGTTGCTTCTGTGTTTTAGGCAGAGTTTTACTGCTATTTCGTTATATGCGGAATACTGCTGAAAGGCCTGTTTTGAGATCTCTCCACAGAAAGCATTTCCAGACTTCCCTTCAACACAGAGTTTAACTCTGTAAGTTGAATGCACACATTGACAACCATTCTGTTAGGTAGCTCCATTTTGGTTTTAGAAGCAGAGAGTTCTCCTTACAGCATATACTCCCATTCACTCAGGAATGTCCAAATGCAGCTCTTGCCAGAAACGTGTTTCTAACTCCTGAATCTAAAGGAGATTTAACTCACTTAGCTGAACAAATGCACAGCAGAGCAGATTGAAGGATACGTTGCTTCTGTGTTTTAGGCAGAGTTTTACTGCTATTTTGTTATATGCGGAATACTGCTGGAAAGGCCTGTTTTGAGATCTCTCACAGAAAGCGTTTCCAGACTTCCCTTCAACACACGAGTTTAACTCTGTAAGTTGAATGCACACATTGACAACCATTCTGTTAGGTAGCTCCGTTTTGGTTTTAGAAGCAGAGAGTTCTCCTTACAGCATATACTCCCATTCACTCAGGAATGTCCAAACGCAGCTCTTGCCAGAAACGTGTTTCTAACTCCTGAATCTAAAGGAGATTTAACTCACTTAGCTGAACAAACGCACAGCAGAACAGATTGAAGGTTACGTTGCTTCTGTGTTTTAGGCAGAGTTTCACTGCTATTTCGTTATATGCGGAATACTGCTGGAAAGGCCTGTTTTGAGATCTCTCCACAGAAAGCGTTTCCAGACTTCCCATTCACCACACGAGTTTAACTCTGTAAGTGAAATGCACACAATGACAACCATTCTGTTATGTAGCATTGTTTTGGTTTTAGAAGCAGAGAGTTCTTAAAGCGTATACTCCCATTCACTCAGAATTGTCCAAACGCAGCTCTTGCCAGAAACGTGTTTCTAACTTTTAAATCTAAAGGAGATTTAACTCACTTAGCTGAACAAACGCACAGCAGAACAGATTGAAGGATTGGTTGCTTCTGTGTTTTAGGCAGAGTTTTACTGCTATTTTGTTATATGCGGAATACTGCTGGTAAGGCCTGTTTTGAGATCTCTCCACAGAAAGCGTTTCCAGACTTCCTTCAACACAAGAGTTTTACTCTGTAAGTTGAATGCACACATTGACAACCGTTCTGTTAGGTAGCTCCGTTTTGGTTTTAGAAGCCTAGATTTCTCATTACAGCATATATTCCCATTCACTCAGAATGTCCAAACGCAGCTCTTGCCAGAAACATGTTTCTAACTCCTGAATCTAAAGGAGATTTAACTCACTTAGCTGAACAAATGCACAGCAGATCAGATTGAAGGTACGTTGCTTCTGTGTTTTAGGCAGAGTTTTACTGCTATTTCGTTATATGCGGGAATACTGCTGGAAAGGCCTGTTTTGAGATCTCTCCACAGAAAATGTTTCCAGACTTCCCCTTCAACACACGAGTTTAACTCTGTAAATTCAATGCACACATTGAAAACCATTCTGTTAGGTAGCTCCGTTTTGATTTTAGAAGCAGAGTTCTCCTTAAAGCATATACTCCCATTCACTCAGCAATGTCCAAATGCAGCTCTTGCCAGAAACTTGTTTCTAACTCCTGAATCTAAAGGCAGATTTAACTCACTTAACTGAACAAACGCACATCAGAGTAGATTGAAACATACGTTGCTTCTGTGTTTTAGGCAGAGTTTTACTGCTATTTCCTTACATGCGAGAATACTGCTGGAAAGGCCTGTTTTGAGATCTCTCCACAGAAAGCGTTTCCAGACTTCTCCTTCAACACACAAGTTTAACTCTGTAAGTTGAATGCACATTGACAACCGTTCTGTTAGGTAGCATTGTTTTGGTTTTAGAAGCAGAGAGTTCTCCTTAAAGCATATACTCCCATTCACTCAGGAATGTCCAAACGCAGCTCTTGCCAGAAACGTGTTTCTAACTCCTGAATCTAAAGGAGATTTAACTCACTTAGCTGAACAAAGGCACAGCAGAGCAGATTGAAGGATACGTTGCTTCTGTGTTTTAGGCAGAGTTTTACTGCTATTTCGTTATATGCGGAATACTGCTTGAAAGGCCTGTTTTGAGATCTCTCCACAGAAAGCGTTTCCAGACTTCCCTTCAACACGAGTTTAACTCTGTAAGTTAAATGCACATTGACAACCATTCTGTTAGGTAGCTCCATTTTGGTTTTAGAAGCAGAGTTCTCCTTACAGCATATATTCCCATTCACTCAGAATGTCCAAAGGCAGCTCTTGCCAGAAATGTGTTTCTAACTCCTGAATCTAAAGGCAGATTTAACTCACTTAACTGAACAAACGCACAGCAGAGTAGATTGAAGGATTGTTGCTTCTGTGTTTTAGGCAGAGTTTTACTGCTATTTCGTTATATGCGGAATACTGCTGAAGGCCTGTTTTGAGATCTCCACAGAAAGCATTTCCAGACTTCCCTTCAACACAAGAGTTTAACTCTGTAAATTGAATGCACACATTGAAAACCATTCTGTTAGGTAGCTTCGTTTTGGTTTTAGAAGCAGAGTTCTCCTTACAGCATATATTCCCATTCACTCAGAATGTCCAAATGCAGCTCTTGCCAGAAATGTTTCTAACTCCTGAATCTAAAGGCAGATTTAACTCACTTAGCTGAACAAATGCACAGCAGATCAGATTGAAGGATACATTTCTGCTGTGTTTTAGGCAGAGTTTTACTGCTATTTTGTTATATGCTGGAATACTACTGGAAAGGCCTGTTTTGAGATCTCTCCACAGAAAGTTTCCAGACTTCCTTCAACACAAGTTTAACTCTGTAAGTTGAATGCACATTGACAACCATTCTGTTAGGTAGCTCCATTTTGGTTTTAGAAGGAGAGAGTTCTCCTTACAGCATATACTCCCATTCACTCAGGAATGTCCAAACGCAGCTCTTGATAGAAGCGTGTTTTTAACTCCTGAATCTAAAGGGAGATTTAACTCACTTAGGTGAACAAAAGCACAGCAGAGAAGATTGAAGGATATGTTGCTTCTGTGTTTTAGGCAGAGTTTCACTGCTATTTCGTTTTATGCGCGAATAGTGCTGGAAAGGCCTGTTTTGGGAACTCTCCACAAAAAACGTTTCGAGAATTTCCCTTCAACACATGAGTTTAACTCTGTAAGTTAAATGCACATTGACAACCGTTCTGTTAGGTAGCCCCATTTTGATTTTAGCAGCAGAGAGTTCTCCTTACAACATATACTCCCATTCACTCAGAAATGTCCAAATGCAGCTCTTGCCAGAAATGTGTCTCTAACTCCTGAATCTCAAGGGAGATGTAACTCACTTAGCTGAACAAATGCACAGCAGAGCAGATTGAAGGATACATTTCTGCTGTGTTTTAGGCAGAATTTTACTTCTATTTTGTTATATGCTGGAATACTACTGGTAAGGCCTGTTTTGAGATCTCTCCCCAGGAAGCATTTCCAGACTTTCCCTTCAACACAACGGTTTTACTATGTAAGTTGAATGCACACATTGACAACACTTTTGTTAGGTAGCTTCGTTTTGGTTTTAGAAGCAGAGAGTTCTTAAAGTGTATACTCCCATTCACTCAGAATTGTCCAAACGCAGCTCTTGCCAGAAACTTGTTTCTAACTCCTGATTCTAAAGGGAGATTTAACCCACTTAGCTGAACAAATGCACACCAGAACAGATTGAAGGATACGTTGCTTCTGTGTTTTAGGCAGAGTTTTACTGCTATTTCATTATATGCGGAATATTGCTGGAAAGGCCTGTTTTGAGATCTCCACAGAAAGCATTTCCAGACTTCCTTCAACACATGAGTTTAACTCTGTAAGTTAAATGCACATTGACAACCGTTCTGTTAGGTAGCATTGTTTTGGTTTTAGAAGGAGAGAGTTCTCCTTACAGCATATACTCCCATTCACTCAGAAATGTCCAAACGCAGCTCTTGCCAGAAACATGTTTCTAACTCCTGATTCTAAAGGGAGATTTAACCCACTTAGCTGAACAAATGCACACCAGATCAGATGGAAGTGTACGTTGCTTCTGTGTTTTAGGCAGAGTTTTACTGCTATTTCGTTATATGCGGGAATACTGCTTTGAAGGCCTGTTTTGAGATCTCTCCATAGAAAGCGTTTCCAGACTTCCCATTCACCACACGAGTTTAACTCTGTAAGTGTAATGCACACAATGACAACCGTTCTGTTACGTAGCTCGTTTTGGTTTTAGAAGCAGAGAGTTCTTAAAGTGTATACTCCCATTCACTCAGAATGTCCAAAGGCAGCTCTTGCCAGAAATGTTTCTAACTCCTGAATCTACAGTAAGATTTAACTCACTTAGCTGAACAAACGCACAGCAGAATAGATTGAAAGATTGGTTGCTTCTGTACTCTAGGGGGAGTTTTACTGCTATTTTCTTATATGCGGGAATACTGCTGGTAAGGCCTGTTTTGAGATCTCTCCAAAGAAAGCGTTTCCAGACTTTCCCTTCAACACAAGAGTTTTACTCTGTAAGTTGAATGCACACATTGACAACAGTTCTGTTAAGTAGCTCCGTTTTGGTTTTAGAAGCCTAGATTTCTCATTACAGCATATATTCCCATTCACTCAGTAATGTCCAAACGCAGCTCTTGCCAGAAACGTGTTTCTAACTCCTGAATCTACAGTAAGATTTAACTCACTTAGCTGAACAAACGCACAGCAGAGAAGATTGAAGGATATGTTGCTTCTGTGTTTTAGGCAGAGTTTCACTGCTATTTCGTTATATGCGGGAATAGTGCTGGAAAGGCCTGTTTTGAGATCTCTCCAGAAAGCATTTCCAGACTTTCCTTCAACACATGAGTTTAACTCTGTAAGTTAAATGCACATTGACAACCCTTCTGTTAGGTAGCTGTTTTGGTTTTAGAAGCAGAGAGTTCTTAAAGCATATACTCCCATTCACTCAGAATGTCCAAATGCAGCTCTTGCCAGAAACGTGTTTCTAACTCCTGATTCTAAAGGGAGATGTAACTCACTTAGCTGAACAAAGCACAGCAGAGTAGATTGAAGGATACGTTGCTTCTGTGTTTTAGGCAGTTTTACTGCCATTTCGTTATATGCGGGAATACTGCTTTGAAGGCCTGTTTTGAGATCTCTCCACAGAAAATGTTTCCAGACTTCCCCTTCAATACACGAGTTTAATTCTGTAAATTCAATGCACACATTGAAAACCATTCTGTTAGGTAGCTCGGTTCTGATTTTAGAAGCAGAGAGCTCTCCTTACAGCATATATGCCCATTCCTTCAGCACTGTCTATACGCAGATCTTGCCAGAAACTTCTTTCTACCTCCTGAATCTAAAGGCATATTTAACTCACTTAACTGAACAAACGCACATCAGAGTAGATTGAAACATACGTTGCTTTTGTGTTTTAGGCAGAGTTTTAATGATATTTCGTTATATGCGGGAATATTGCTGGAAAGGCCTGTTTTGAGATCTCTCCCAGGAAGCATTTCCAGACTTCCTTCAACACAAGAGTTTTACTCTGTAAGTTGAATGCACATTGACAACCCTTCTGTTAGGTAGCTCCATTTTGGTTTTAGAAGCCTAGATTTCTCATTACAGCATATATTCCCATTCACTCAGAATGTCCAAAGCAGCTCTTGCCAGAAATGTTTCTAACTCCTGAATCTAAAGGGAGATGTAACTCACTTAGCTGAACAAATGCACACCAGATCAGATGGAAGTGTACGTTGCTTCTGTGTTTTAGGCAGAGTTTTACTGCTATTTTGTTATATGCGGAATACTGCTGAAAGGCCTGTTTTGAGATCTCCACAGAAAGCATTTCCAGACTTTCCTTCAACACAAGAGTTTTACTCTGTAAGTTGAATGCACACATTGAAAACCATTCTGTTAGGTAGCTCGTTTTGGTTTTAGAAGCAGAGAGTTCTTAAAGTGTATACTCCCATTCACTCAGAATTGTCCAAATGCAGCTCTTGCCAGAAATGTTTCTAACTCCTGAATCTAAAGGCAGATTTAACTCACTTAGCCAAACAAAGGCACAGCAGAGCAGATTGAAGGATACGTTGCTTCTGTGTCTTAGGCAAAATTTAACTGCTTTCCGTTATATGCGGGAATACTGCTTGAAAGGCCTGTTTTGAGATCTCTCCACAGAAAGGGTTTCCAGACTTCTCCTTCAACACACGAGTTTAATTCTTTAAGTTGAATGCACACATTGACAACCATTCTGTTAAGTAGCTCCGTGTTGATATTAGAAGCAGAGGGTTCTTAAAGCATATACACGCATTCACTCAGAATTGTCCAAATGCAGCTCTTGCCAGAAACGTGTTTCTAACTCCTGAATCTACAGTAAGATTTAACTCACTTAGCTGAAGAAACGCACAGCAGAATAGATTGAAAGATTGGTTGCTTCTGTACTCTAGGGGGAGTTTTACTGCTATTTCGTTATATGCGGGAATACTGCTGGTAATGCCTGTTTTGACATCTCTCCACAGAAAGCGTTTCCAGACTTTCCCTTCAACACAAGAAGTTTAATTTGTAAGTTGAATGCACACGTTGACAACTGTTCTGTTAGGTAGCGCCGTTTTGGTTTTAGAAGCCTAGATTTCTCATTACAGCATATATTCCCATTCACTTAGTAATGTCCAAAAGGCAGCTCTTGCCAGAAACGTGTTTCTAATTCTTGAATTTAAAGGCAGATTTAACTCACTTAACTGAACAAATGCACAGCAGATCAGATTGAAGTGTACGTTGCTTCTGAGTTTTAGGCAGAGTTTTACTGCTATTTCGTTATATGCGGGAACACAGCTGCAAAGGTCTGTTTTGAGATCTCTCACCAGAAAGCATTTCCAGACTTTCCCTTCAACACAAGAGTTTTACTCTGTAAGTTGAATGCACACATTGACAACCCTTCTGTTAGGTAGCTTCGTTTTGGTTTTAGAAGCAGAGAGTTCTTTTTTTTTTTTTTTTGAGACGGAGTTTCACTCTTGTTACCCAGGCTGGAGTGCAATGGCGCGATCTCGGCTCACCGCAACCTCCGTCTCCTGGGTTCGGGCAATTCTCCTGCCACAGCTTCCTAAGCAGCTGGGATTACAGGCATGAGCCACCATGCCCAGCTAATTTTTTTGTATTTTTAGTAGAGACGGGGTTTCACCATGTTGACCAGGATGGTCTCGATCTCTTGACCTCGTGATCCACCCGCCTCGGCCTCCGAAAGTGCTGAGATTACAGGCTTGAGCCACCGCGCCCGGCCTAGAAGCAGAGAGAGAGTTCTTAAAGCGTATACTCCCATTCACTCAGAATTGTCCAAACGCAGCTCTTGCCAGAAACTTGTTTCTAACTTTTAAATCTAAAGGGAGATTTAACTCACTTAGCTGAACAAACGCACAGCAGAGAAGATTGAAGGATATGTTCCTTCTGTGTTGTAGGCAGAGTTTCACTGCTATTACGTTATATGCGGGAATAGTGCTGGAAAGGCCTGTTTTGGGAACTCTCCACAAAAAACTTTTCCAGAATTTCCCTTCAACACATGAGGTTAACTCTGTAAGTTAAATGCACATTGACAACCGTTCTGTTAGGTAGCCCCGTTTTGATTTTAGAAGCAGAGAGTTCTCCTTACAACATATACTCCCATTCACTCAGAAATGTCCAAATGCAGCTCTTGCCAGAAATGTGTCTCTAACTCCTGAATCTAAAGGGAGATGTAACTCACTTAGCTGAACAAACGCACAGCAGAGCAGATTGAAGGATACATTTCTGCTGTGTTTTAGGCCGAGTTTTACTTCTATTTTGTTATATGCAGGAATACTACTGGAAAGGCCTGTTTTGAGATCTCTCCCCAGAAAGCATTTCCAGACTTTCCCTTCAACACAAGGGTTTTACTAAGTAAGCTTAATGCACACATTGACAACCCTTCTGTTAGGTAGCTTCGTTTTGGTTTTAGAAGCAGAGAGTTCTTAAAGGGTGTACTCCCATTCACTCAGAATTGTCCAAACGCAGCTCTTGCCAGAAACTTGTTTCTAACTTTTTAATCTAAAGGGAGATTTAATTCACTTAGCTGAACAAACGCACAGCAGAGTAGATTGAAAGATTGGTTGCTTCTGTGCTCTAGGGGGAGTTTTACTGCTATTTCATTATATGCGGGAATACTGCTGGTAAAGCCTGTTTTGAGATCTCTCCACAGAAAGCGTTTCCAGACTTACCCTTCAACACAAGAGTTTAACTCTGTAAGTTGAATGCACACATTGACAACAGTTCTGCTAGGTAGCTCCGTTTTGGTTTTAGAAGCCTAGATTTCTCATCACAGCATATATTCCCATTCACTCAGTAATGTCCAAACGCAGCTCTTTCCAGAAACATGTTTCTAACTCCTGAATCTAAAGGGAGATTTAACTCACTTAGCTGAACAAATGCACAGCAGATCAGATTGAAGGGTAAGTTGCTTCTGTGTTTTAGGCAGAGTTTTACTGCTATTTCGTTATATGCGGGAATACTGCTGGTAAAGCCTGTTTTGAGATCTCTCCACAGAAAATGTTTCCAGACTTCCCCTTCAACACACGAGTTTAATTCTGTAAGTTCAATGCACACATTGAAAACCATTCTTTTAGGTAGCTCCGTTTTGGTTTTAGAAGCAGAGAGTTCTCCTTACAGCATATATTCCCATTCACTCCGCAAAGTCCAAACGCAGCTCTTGCCAGAATCTTGTTTCTAACTCCTGAATCTAAAGGAGATTTAACTCACTTAGCTGAACAAATGCACACCAGATCAGATTGAAGGGTAAGTTGCTTCTGTGTTTTAGGCAGAGTTTTCCTGATGTTTCGTTATATGCGGGAATATTGCTGGAAAGGCCTGTTTTGAGATCTCTCCACAGAAAGCGTTTCCAGACTTCCCCTTCAACACAAGGGTTTTACTATGTAAGTTGAATGCACATTGACAACCATTCTGTTAGGTAGCTCCGTTTTGGTTTTAGAAGCAGAGAGTTCTTAAAGCGTATAACAGCATTCACTCAGAATTGTCCAAACGCAGCTCTTCCCAGAAATGTGTTTCTAACTCCTGAATCTACAGTAAGATTTAACTCACTTAGCTGAACAAACGCACAGCAGAGAAGATTGAAGGATATGTTGCTTCTGTGTTTTAGGCAGAGTTTCACTGCTATTTCGTTATATGCGGAATACTTCTGGAAAGGCCTGTTTTGAGATCTCCACAGAAAGCGTTTCCACACTGTCCCTTCAACACAAGTTTAACTCTGTAAGTTGAATGCACACATTGAAAACCATTCTGTTAGGTAGCTCTGTTTTGGTTTTAGAAGCAGAGAGTTCTTAAAGGGTGTACTCCCATTCACTCAGAATGTCCAAAGCGCAGCTCTTGCCAGAAACTTGTTTCTAACTTTTAATCTAAAGGAGATTTAACTCACTTAGCTGAACAAATGCACAGCAGAGTAGATTGAAACATACGTTGCTTTTCTGTTTTAGGCAGAGTTTTCCTGATGTTTCGTTATATGCGGAATACTGCTGGAAGGCCTGTTTTGACATCTCTTCACAGAAAGCGTTTCCAGACTTCCTTCAACACAAGTTTAACTCTGTAAATTGAATGCACACATTGACAACAGTTCTGCTAGGTAGCTCCGTTTTGGTTTTAGAAGCAGAGAGTTCTTAAAGGGTGTACTCCCATTCACTCAGAATGTCCAAAGCGCAGCTCTTGCCAGAAACTTGTTTCTAGCTTTTAAATCTAAAGGAGATTTAACTCACTTAGCTGAACAAATGCACAGCAGAGTAGATTGAAACATACGTTGCTTTTCTGTTTTAGGCAGAGTTTTCCTGATGTTTCGTTATATGCGGAATACTGCTGGAAGGCCTGTTTTGACATCTCTTCACAGAAAGCGTTTCCAGACTTCCTTCAACACAAGTTTAACTCTGTAAATTGAATGCACACATTGACAACCATTCTGTTAGGTAGCTCCGTGTTGATATTAGAAGCAGAGAGTTCTTAAAGCGTATAATAGCATTCACTCAGAATTGTCCAAACGCAGCTCTTGGTAGAAGCGTGTTTTTAACTCCTGAATCTAAAGGGAGATTTAACTCACTTAGCTGAACAAACGCACAGCAGAACAGATTGAAGGTTACGTTGCTTCTGTGTTTTAGGCGGAGTTTCACTGCTATTTCGTTATATGCGGGAATACTTCTGGAAAGGCCTGTTTTGACATCTCTTCACAGAAAGCGTTTCCAGACTTACCCTTCAACACACGAGTTTAACTCTGTAAATTCAATGCACACATTGAAAACCATTCTGTTAGGTAGCTCCGTTTTGGTTTTAGAAGCAGAGAGTTCTCCTTACAGCATATACTCCCATTCACTCAGGAATGTCCAAACGCAGCTCTTGGTAGAAGCGTGTTTTTAACTCCTGAATCTAAAGGAGATTTAACTCACTTAGCTGAACAAACGCACAGCAGAGAAGATTGAAGGATATGTTGCTTCTGTGTTTTAGGCAGAGTTTCACTGCTATTTCGTTATATGCGGGAATAGTGCTGGAAAGGCCTGTTTTGGGAACTCTCCACAAAAAACGTTTCCAGACTTTCCCTTCAACACATGAGTTTAACTCTGTAAGTTAAATGCACATTGACAACCATTCTGTTAGGTAGCTCCGTTTTGATTTTAGAAGCAGAGAGTTCTCCTTACAACATATACTCCCATTCACTCAGAAATGTCCAAATGCAGCTCTTGCCAGAAATGTGTCTCTAACTCCTGAATCTAAAGGGAGATGTAACTCACTTAGCTGAACAAATGCACAGCAGAGCAGATTGAAGGAAAAGGTTCTCCTGTGTTTTAGGCAGAGTTTTACTTCTATTTTGTTATATGCGGGAATACTACTGGAAAGGCCTGTTTTGAGATCTCTCCACAGAAAGCGTTTCCAGACTTCCCCTTCAACACACGAGTTTAACTCTGTAGGTTGAATGCACACATTGACAACCGTTCTCTTATGTAGCTCGGTTTTGGTTTTAGAAACATGGATTTCTCCTTACAGCATTTACTCCCATTCACTCAGGAATGTCCAAAAGGCAGCTCTTGCCAGAAACGTGTTTCTAATTCTTGAATCTAAAGGAAGATTTAACTCACTTAGCTGAACAAAGGCACAGCAGAGCAGATGGAAGGATACGTTCCTTCTGTGCTTTAGGCAGAATTTAACTGCTATTTCATTATATGCGGAACACTGCTGGAAAGGCCTGTTTTGAGATCTCTCCCCAGAAAGCATTTCCAGACTTTCCCTTCAACACAAGAGTTTTACTCTGTAAGTTGAATGCACACATTGACAACCCTTCTGTTAGGTAGCTGTGTTTTGGTTTTAGAAGCAGAGAGTTCTTAAAGCGTATACTCCCATTCACTCAGAATTGTCCAAACGCAGCTCTTGCCAGAAACTTGTTTCTAACTTTTAAATTAAAGGGAGATTTAACTCACTTAGCTGAACAAACGCACAGCAGAGTAGATTGAAGGATTGGTTGCTTCTGTGCTCTAGGGAGAGTTTTACTGCTATTTCGTTATATGCGGGAATACTGCTGTTAAGGCCTGTTTTGAGATCTCTCCACAGAAAGCGTTTCCAGACTTTCCCTTCAACACAAGAGTTTTACTCTGTTAATTGAATGCACACATTGACAACCATTCTGTTAGGTAGCATTGTTTTGGTTTTAGAAGCCTAGATTTCTCATTACAGCATATATTCCCATTCACTCAGTAATGTCCAAAGGCAGCTCTTGCCAGAAACTTGTTTCTAACTCCTGAATCTAAAGGGAGATGTAACTCACTTAGCTGAACAAATGCACAGCAGATCAGATTGAAGGGTACGTTGCTTCTGTGTTTTAGGCAGAGTTTTACTGCTATTTCATTATATGCGGGAATACTGCTTTGAAGGCCTGTTTTGTGATCTCTCCACTGAACATATTTCCAGACTTCCCCTTCAGCACATGCGTTTAACTCTGTAAATTCAATGCACACATTGAAAACCATTCTGTTAGGTAGCTCTGTTTTGGTTTTAGAAGCACAGGGTTCTTAAAGCCTATACTCCCATTCACTCAGAATTGTCCAAACGCAGCTCTTGCCAGAAACTTGTTTCTAACTTTTAAATCTAAAGGGAGATTTAACTCACTTAGCTGAACAAATGCACAGCAGAGTAGATTGAAGGATTGGTTGCTTCTGTGCTCTAGGGAGAGTTTTACTGCTATTTCGTTATATGCGGGAATACTGCTGGTAAGGCCTGTTTTGAGGTCTCTCCACAGAAAGCGTTTCCAGACTTTCCCTTCAACACAAGAGTTTTACTCTGTAAGTTGAAAGCACACATTGACAACCGTTCTGTTAGGTAGCTTTGTTTTGGTTTTAGAAGCCTAGATTTCTCATTACAGCATATATTCACATTCACTCAGTAATGTCCAAAGCGCAGCTCTTGCCAGAAACATGTTTCTAACTCCTGAATTAAAAGGAGATTTAACTCACTTAGCTGAACAAATGCACAGCAGATCAGATTGAAGGATACGTTGCTTCTGTGTTTTAGGCAGAGTTTTACTGCTATTTCGTTATATGCGGGAATACTGCTTTGAAGGCCTGTTCTGAGATCTCTCCACAGAAAGTGTTTCCAGACTTCCCCTTCAACACACGAGTTTAACTCTGTAAATTCAATGCACACATTGAAAACCATTCTGTTAGGTAGCTCCGTTTTGATTTTAGAAGCAGAGAGTTCTCCTTACAGCATATACTCCCATTCACTCAGCAATGTCCAAATGCAGCTCTTGCCAGAAACTTGTTTCTAACTCCTGAATCTAAAGGCAGATTTAACTCACTTAACTGAACAAACGCACATCAGAGTAGATTGAAGGATACGTTGCTTCTGTGCTTTAGGGAGAATTTTACTGTTATTTCCTTATATGCGGGAATATTGCTGGAAAGGCCTGTTTTGAGATCTCTCCATAGAAAGCGTTTCCAGACTTCCCTTAAACACACGATTGTAACTCTGTAAATTGAATGCACACATTGACAACCGTTCTGTTAGGTAGCATTGTTTTGGTTTTAGAAGCAGAGAGTTCTTATTAAAGCATATTGTCCCATTTACTCAGGATTGTTTAATGGCAGCTCTTGCCAGAAACGTGTTTCTAACTCCTGAATCTAAAGGGATTTAACTCACTTAGCCAAACAAAGGCACAGCAGAGCAGATTGAAGGATACGTTTCTGCTGTGTTTTAGGCAGAATTTAACTGCTATTTCATTATATGCGGAATACTGCTTTGAAGGCCTGTTTTGAGATCTCTTCACAGAAAGCGTTTCAGACTTCCCTTCAACACAGAGTTTAACTGCTATTTCGTTATATGCGGAATACTGCTGGAAAGGCCTGTTTTGAGATCTCTCCACAGAAAGCGTTTCCAGACTTCCCTTCAACACACAGTTTAACTCTGTAAGTTGAATGCACACATTGACAACCATTCTGTTAGGTAGCTCCGTGTTGATATTAGAAGCAGAGAGTTCTTAAAGCGTATAATAGCATTCACTCAGAATGTCCAAACGCAGCTCTTGCCAGAAACATGTTTCTAACTCCTGAATCTAAAGGAGATTTAACTCACTTAGCCAAACAAAGGCACAGCAGAGCAGATTGAAGGATATGTTGCTTCTGTGTTTTAGGCAGAATTTAACTGCTATTTCGTTATATGCGGAATACTGCTTGAAAGGCCTGTTTTGAGATCTCTCCACAGAAAGCGTTTCCAGACTTCCCTTCAACACACGAGTTTAACTCTGTAAGTTGAATGCACACATTGACAACCGTTCTGTTAGGTAGCTCCGTTTTGATTTTAGAAGCAGAGAGTTCTTAAAGCGTATAATAGCATTCACTCAGAATTGTCCAAACGCAGCTATTGCCAGAAACGTGTTTTAACTCCTGAATCTAAAGGAAGATTTAACTCACTTAGCTGAACAAACGCACAGCAGAACAGATTGAAGGTTACGTTGATTCTGTGTTTTAAGCAGAGTTTAACTGCTATTTCGTTATATGCGGGAATACTTCTGGAAAGGCCTGTTTTGAGATCTCTCCACAGAAAGCGTTTCCAGACTTCCCCTTAAACACACGATTGTAACTCTGTAAATTGAATGCACACCTTGACAACCATTCTGTTAGGTAGCTCCATTTTGGTTTTAGAAGCAGAGTTCTCCTTACAGCATATACTCCCATTCACTCAGGAATGTCCAAAGCGCAGCTCTTGCCAGAAACGTGTTTTAACTCCTGAATCTAAAGGGAGATTTAACTCACTTAGCTGAACAAACGCACATCAGAGAAGATTGAAGGATATGTTGCTTCTGTGTTTTAGGCAGAGTTTCACTGCTATTTCGTTATATGCGGGAATACTGCTGGAAAGGCCTGTTTTGAGATCTCTCCACAGAAAGCATTTCCAGACTTTCCTTCAACACATGAGTTTAACTCTGTAAGTTGAATGCACATTGACAACCATTCTGTTAGGTAGCTCGTTTTGGTTTTAGAAGCAGAGAGTTCTCCTTACAACATATACTCCCATTCACTCAGAAATGTCCAAATGCAGCTCTTGCCAGAAATGTGTCTCTAACTCCTGAATCTAAAGGGAGATGTAACTCACTTAGCTGAACAAACGCACAGCAGAGCAGATTGAAGGATACGTTTCTGCTGTGTTTTAGGCAGAGTTTTACTTCTATTTTTATATGCGGAATACTACTGGAAAGGCCTGTTTTGAGATCTCTCACAGAAAGCGTTTCCAGACTTCCCTTCAACACACGAGTTTAACTCTGTAAGTTGAATGCACACATTGACAACTGTTCTGTTAGGTAGCTTCGTTTTGGTTTTAGAAACATGGATTTCTCCTTACAGCATTTACTCCCATTCACTCAGGAATGTCCAAAAGGCAGCTCTTGCCAGAAACGTGTTTCTAATTCTTGAATCTAAAGGAAGATTTAACTCACTTAGCTGAACAAAGGCACAGCAGAGCAGATTGAAGGATACGTTTCTTCTGTGTTTTAGGCAGAATTTAACTGCTATTTCATTATATGCGGGAACACTGCTGGAAAGGCCTGTTTTGAGATCTCTCCCCAGAAAGCATTTCCAGACTTTCCCTTCAACACAAGAGTTTTACTCTGTAAGTTGAATGCACACATTGACAACCCTTCTGTTAGGTAGCTGTGTTTTGGTTTTAGAAGCAGAGAGTTCTCCTTACAGCATATACTCCCATTCACTCCGAATTGTCCACACGCAGCTCTTGCCAGAAACTTGTTTCTAGCTTTTAAATCTAAAGGGAGATTTAACTCACTTAGCTGAACAAACACACAGCAGAGTAGATTGAAGGATTGTTTGCTTCTGTGCTCTAGGGAGAGTTTTACTGCTATTTCGTTATATGCGGGAATACTGCTGTTAAGGCCTGTTTTGAGATCTCTTCACAGAAAGCATTTCCAGACTTTCCCTTCAACACAAGAGTTTTACTCTGTAAGTTGAATGCACATTGACAACCGTTCTGTTAGGTAGCTCCGTTTTGGTTTTAGAAGCCTAGATTTCTCATTACAGCATATATTCCCATTCACTCAGTAATGTCCAAACGCAGCTCTTGCCAGAAACATGTTTCTAACTCCTGAATCTAAAGGTAGATTTAACTCACTTAGCTGAACAAATGCACAGCAGATCAGATTGAAGGGTACGTTGCTTCTGTGTTTTAGGCAGAGTTTTACTGCTATTTCATTATATGCGGAATACTGCTTTTAAGGCCTGTTTTGAGATCTCTCCACAGAAAGTGTTTCCAGACTTTCCCTTCAACACAAGAGTTTTACTCTGTTAATTGAATGCACACATTGACAACCATTCTGTTAGGTAGCATTGTTGTGGTTTTAGAAGCCTAGATTTCTCATTTCAGCATATATTCCCATTCACTCAGTAATGTCCAAAGGCAGCTCTTGCCAGAAACTTGTTTCTAACTCCTGAATCTAAAGGGATATGTAACTCACTTAGCTGAACAAATGCACAGCAGATCAGATTGAAGGGTACGTTGCTTCTGTGTTTTAGGCAGAGTTTTACTGCTATTTCGTTATATGCGGGAATACTGCTTTGAAGGCCTGTTCTGAGATCTCTCCACAGAAAGTGTTTCCAGACTTCCCCTTCAACACACGAGTTTAACTCTGTAAGTTGAATGCACACATTGACAACCATTCTGTTAGGTAGCTCTGTTTTGGTTTTAGAAGCACAGGGTTCTTAAAGCCTATACTCCCATTCACTCAGAATTGTCCAAACGCAGCTCTTGCCAGAAACTTGTTTCTAACTTTTAAATCTAAAGGGAGATTTAACTCACTTAGCTGAACAAATGCACAGCAGAGAAGATTGAAGGATTGTTGCTTCTGTGTTTTAGGCAGAGTTTTACTGCTATTTCATTATATGCGGGAATACTGCTGTTAAGGCCTGTTTTGAGGTCTCTCCACAGAAAGCGTTTCCAGACTTTCCCTTCAACACAAGAGTTTTACTCTGTAAGTTGAATGCACACATTGACAACCGTTCTGTTAGGTAGCTTTGTTTTGGTTTTAGAAGCCTAGATTTCTCATTACAGCATATATTCACATTCACTCAGTAATGTCCAAACGCAGCTCTTGCCAGAAACATGTTTCTAACTCCTGAATCTAAAGGGAGATTTAACTCACTTAGCTGAACAAATGCACAGCAGATCAGATTGAAGGTACGTTGCTTCTGTGTTTTAGGCAGAGTTTTACTGCTATTTCGTTATATGCGGGAATACTGCTTTGAAGGCCTGTTCTGAGATCTCTCCACAGAAAGTGTTTCCAGACTTCCCCTTCAACACACGAGTTTAACTCTGTAAATTCAATGCACACATTGAAAACCATTCTGTTAGGTAGCTCCGTTTTGGTTTTAGAAGCAGAGAGTTCTCCTTACAGCATATACTCCCATTCACTCAGCAATGTCCAAATGCAGCTCTTGCCAGAAACTTGTTTCTAACTCCTGAATCTAAAGGCAGATTTAACTCACTTAACTGAACAAACGCACATCAGAGTAGATTGAAACATACGTTGCTTCTGTGTTTTAGGCAGAGTTTTACTGCTATTTCGTTATATGCGGGAATACTGCTGTAAAGGCCTGTTTTGAGATCTCTCCACAGAAAGTGTTTCCAGACTTCCCCTTCAACACACGAGTTTAACTCTGTAAGTGTAATGCACACAATGACAACCGTTCTGTTACGTAGCATTGTTTTGGTTTTAGAAGCAGAGAGTTCTTATTAAAGCATATTGTCCCATTTACTCAGGATTGTTTAATGGCAGCTCTTGCCAGAAACGTGTTTCTAACTCCTGAATCTAAAGTAAGATTTAACTCACTTAGCCAAACAAAGGCACAGCAGAGCAGATTGAAGGATATGTTGCTTCTGTGTTTTAGGCAGAGTTTAACTGCTATTTCGTTATATGCGGGAATACTGCTTGAAAGGCCTGTTTTGAGATCTCTCCACAGAAAGCGTTTCCAGACTTCCCTTCAACACACGAGTTTAACTCTGTAAGTTGAATGCACACATTGACAACCATTCTGTTAGGTAGCTCCGTGTTGATATTAGAAGCAGAGAGTTCTTAAAGCGTATACTCCCATTCACTCAGAATTGTCCAAACGCAGCTCTTGCCAGAAACGTGTTTCTAACTCCTGAATCTAAAGGAAGATTTAACTCACTTAGCTGAACAAACGCACAGCAGAACAGATTGAAGGTTACGTTGCTTCTGTGTTTTAGGCAGAGTTTAACTGCTATTTCGTTATATGCGGAATACTGCTTGAAAGGCCTGTTTTGAGATCTCTCCACAGAAAATGTTTCCAGACTTCCCTTCAACACAAGAGTTTAACTCTGTAAATTGAATGCACACATTGACAACCATTCTGTTAGGTAGCTCCATTTTGGTTTTAGAAGGAGAGAGTTCTCCTTACAGCATATACTCCCATTCACTCAGGAATGTCCAAACGCAGCTCTTGGTAGAAGCGTGTTTTTAACTCCTGAATCTAAAGGGAGATTTAACTCACTTAGCTGAACAAACGCACAGCAGAGTAGATTGAAGGATTGGTTGCTTCTGTGCTCTAGGGAGAGTTTTACTGCTATTTCGTTGTATGCGGGAATACTTCTGGAAAGGCCTGTTTTGACATATCTTCACGGAAAGCGTTTCCAGACTTCCACTTAAACACACGATTTTAACTCTGTAAGTTGAATGCACACCTTGACAACCATTTTGTTAGGTAGCTCCATTTTGGTTTTAGAAGGAGAGAGTTCTCCTTACAGCCTATACTCCCATTCACTCAGGAATGTCCAAACGCAGCTCTTGATAGAAGCGTGTTTTTAACTCCTGAATCTAAAGGGAGATTTAACTCACTTAGCTGAACAAACGCACAGCAGAGAAGATTGAAGGATATGTTGCTTCTGTGTTTTAGGCAGAGTTTCACTGCTATTTCGTTATATGCGGGAATAGTGCTGGAAAGGCCTGTTTTGAGATCTCTCCACAAAAAATGTTTCCAGACTTTCCCTTCAACACATGAGTTTAACTCTGTAAGTTAAATGCACATTGACAACCATTCTGTTAGGTAGCTCCGTTTTGGTTTTAGAAGCCTAGATTTCTCATTACAGCATATATTCCCATTCACTCAGAAATGTCCAAATGCAGCTCTTGCCAGAAATGTGTCTCTAACTCCTGAATCTAAAGGGAGATGTAACTCACTTAGCTGAACAAACGCACAGCAGAGCAGATTGAAGGAAACGTTTCTGCTGTGTTTTAGGCAGAGTTTTAATTCTATTTTTTTATATGCGGTAATACTACTGGAAAGGCCTGTTTTGAGATCTCTCCACAGAAAGCGTTTCCAGACTTCCCCTTCAACACACGAGTTTAACTCTGTACGTTGAATGCACACATTGACAACCATTCTGTTATGTAGCTCCGTTTTGGTTTTAGAAACATGGATTTCTCCTTACAGCATTTACTCCCATTCACTCAGGAATGTCCAAAGGCAGCTCTTGCCAGAAACGTGTTTCTAACTCCTGAATCTAAAGGGAGATTTAACTCACTTAGCTGAACAAACGCACAGCAGAGCAGATTGAAGGATACGTTGCTTCTGTGTTTTAGGCAGAGTTTAACTGCTATTTCATTATATGCGGAACACTGCTGGAAAGGCCTGTTTTGAGATCTCTCCCCAGAAAGCATTTCCAGACTTTCCCTTCAACACAAGAGTTTTACTCTGTAAGTTGAATGCACACATTGACAACCCTTCTGTTAGGTAGCTGTGTTTTGGTTTTAGAAGCAGAGAGTTCTTAAAGCGTATACTCCCATTCACTCAGAATTGTCCAAACGCAGCTCTTGCCAGAAACTTGTTTCTAACTTTTAAATCTAAAGGGAGATTTAACTCACTTAGCTGAACAAACACACAGCAGAGTAGATTGAAGGATTGGTTGCTTCTGTGTTTTAGGCAGAGTTTTACTGCTATTTCGTTATATGCGGGAATACTGCTGTTAAGGCCTGTTTTGAGATTTCTCAACAGAAAGTGTTTCCAGACTTTCCTTCAACACAAGAGTTTTACTCTGTAAGTTGAATGCACACATTGACAACCATTCTGTTAGGTAGCATTGTTTTGGTTTTAGAAGCCTAGATTTCTCATTTCAGCATATATTCCCATTCACTCAGTAATGTCCAAAGGCAGCTCTTGCCAGAATCTTGTTTCTAACTCCTGAATCTAAAGGGAGATGTAACTCACTTAGCTGAACAAATGCACAGCAGATCAGATTGAAGGGTACGTTGCTTCTGTGTTTTAGGCAGAGTTTTACTGCTATTTCGTTATATGCGGGAATACTGCTGGTAAGGCCTGTTTTGAGGTCTCTCCACAGAAAGCGTTTCCAGACTTCTCCTTCAACACATGAGTTTAACTCTGTAAGTTAAATGCACATTGACAACCGTTCTGTTAGGTAGCCCCATTTTGATTTTAGCAGCAGAGAGTTCTCCTTACAACATATACTCCCATTCACTCAGAAATGTCCAAATGCAGCTCTTGCCAGAAATGTGTCTCTAACTCCTGAATCTCAAGGGAGATGTAACTCACTTAGCTGAACAAATGCACAGCAGAGTAGATTGAAAGATTGGTTGCTTCTGTGCTCTAGGGGGAGTTTTACTGCTATTTCATTATATGCGGAACACTGCTGGAAAGGCCTGTTTTGAGATCTCCACAGAAAGCATTTCCAGACTTCCCTTCAACACAAGTTTAACTCTGTAAATTCAATGCACACATTGACAACCCTTCTGTTAGGTAGCATTGTTTTGGTTTTAGAAGCAGAGAGCTCTCCTTACAGCATATACTCCCATTCACTCAGGAATGTCCAAAGGCAGCTCTTGCCAGAAACGTGTTTCTAACTCCTGAATCTAAAGGCAGATTTAACTCACTTAGCTGAACAAAGCACAGCAGAGCAGATTGAAGGATTGGTTGCTTCTGTGCTCTAGGGAGAGTTTTACTGCTATTTCATTATATGCGGAACACTGCTGGAAAGGCCTGTTTTGAGGTCTCTCCACAGAAAGGGTTTCCAGACTTCCCATTCACCACACGAGTTTAACTCTGTAAATTGAATGCACACATTGACAACAGTTCTGTTAAGTAGCTCCGTTTTGATTTTAGAAGCAGAGTTCTCCTTACAACATATACTCCCATTCACTCAGGAATGTCCAAAGGCAGCTCTTGCCAGAAATGTGTCTCTAACTCCTGAATCTAAAGGGAGATGTAACTCACTTAGCTGAACAAAGCACAGCAGAGCAGATTGAAGGATACATTTCTGCTGTGTTTTAGGCAGAGTTTTACTGCTATTTCGTTATATGCGGAATACTGCTGGAAAGGCCTGTTTTGAGATCTCTCCAAAGAAAGCGTTTCCAGACTTCCCTTCAACACAGAGTTTAACTCTGTAAGTTGAATGCACACGTTGACAACTGTTCTGTTAGGTAGCCCCATTTTGATTTTAGCAGCAGAGAGTTCTTAAAGCGTATACTCCCATTCACTCCGAATTGTCCACACGCAGCTCATGCCAGAAACTTGTTTCTAACTCCTGAATCTAAAGGGAGATGTAACTCACTTAGCTGAACAAATGCACAGCAGATCAGATTGAAGGGTACGTTGCTTCTGTGTTTTAGGCAGAGTTTTACTGCTATTTCGTTATATGCGGAATACTACTGGAAAGGCCTGTTTTGACATCTCTCCACAGAAAGCGTTTCAGACTTCCCTTCAACACAAGAGTTTTACTCTGTAAGTTGAATGCACACATTGACAACCCTTCTGTTAGGTAGCTGTTTTGGTTTTAGAAGCAGAGAGTTCTTAAAGCATATACACGCATTCACTCAGAATGTCCAAATGCAGCTCTTGCCAGAAACGTGTTTCTAACTCCTGAATCTACAGTAAGATTTAACTCACTTAGCTGAACAAATGCACACCAGATCAGATTGAAGGGTA
>CM038393.1:136877738-136889845 GCA_021498475.1 Saguinus midas
AATAGAAGTAAAACTCTGCCTAAAACACAGCAGAAACGTTTCCTTCAATCTGCTCTGCTGTGCCTTTGTTCAGCTAAGTGAGTTACATCTCCCTTTAGATTCAGGAGTTAGAGACACATTTCTGGCAAGAGCTGCATTTAGACATTTCTGAGTGAATGGGAGTATATGTTGTAAGGAGAACTCTCTGCTTCTAAAATCAAAACGGAGCTACCTAACAGAATGGTTGTCAATGTGCATTTAACTTACAGAGTTAAACTCATGTGTTGAAGGGAAAGTCTGGAAACGTTTTTTGTGGAGAGTTCCCAACACAGGCCTTTCCAGCACTATTCCCGCATATAACGAAATAGCAGTGAAACTCTGCCTAAAACACAGAAGCAACATATCCTTCAATCTTCTCTGCTGTGCGTTTGTTCAGCTAAGTGAGTTAAATCTCCCTTTAGATTCAGGAGTTAAAAACATGCTTCTACCAAGAGCTGCGTTTGGACATTCCTGAGTGAATGGGAGTATATGCTGTAAGGAGAACTCTCTCCTTCTAAAACCAAAATGGAGCTACCTAACTAAATGGTTGTCAAGGTGTGCATTCAATTTACAGAGTTACAATCGTGTGTTTAAGGGGAAGTCTGGAAACGCTTTCCGTGAAGATATGTCAAAACAGGCCTTTCCAGAAGTATTCCCGCATATAACGAAATAGCAGTGAAACTCTGCCTAAAACACAGAAGCAACGTAACCTTCAATCTGTTCTGCTGTGCGTTTGTTCAGCTAAGTGAGTTAAATCTTACTGTAGATTCAGGAGTTAGAAACACGTTTCTGGCAAGAGCTGCGTTTGGACAATTCTGAGTGAATGGGATTATTCGCTTTAAGAACTCTCTGCTTCTAATATCAACACGGAGCTACCTAACAGAAGGGTTGTCAATGTGTGCATTCAACTTACATAGTAAAACCCTTGTGTTGAAGGGGAAGTCTGGAAACGCTTTCTTTGGAGAGATCTCAAAACAGGCCTTTCCAGCAATATTCCCGCATATAACAAAATATCAGTAAAACTCTGCCTAAAACACAAAAGCAACGTATGTTTCAATCTACTCTGATGTGCGTTTGTTCAGTTAAGTGAGTTAAATCTGCCTTTAGATACAGGAGTTAGAAACAAGTTTCTGGCAAGAGCTGCGTTTGGACATTGCTGAGTGAAAGAGAGTATATGCTGTAAGGAGAACTCTCTGCTTCTAAAAACAAAACGGAGCTACCTAACAGAATGGTTTTCAATGTGTGCATTGAATTTACAGAGTTAAACTCGTGTGATGAAGGAGAAGTCTGGAAACATTTTTTGTGGAGAGATCTCAAAACAGGCCTTCAAAGCAGTATTCCCGCATATAACGAAATAGCAGTAAAACTCTGCCTAAAACACAGAAGCAACGTACCCTTCAATCTGATCTGCTGTGCATTTGTTCAGCTAAGTGAGTTAAATCTACCTTTAGATTCAGGAGTTAGAAACATGTTTCTGGCAAGAGCTGCGTTTGGACATTCCTGAGTGAATGGGAATATATGCTGTAATGAGAAATCTTGGCTTCTAAAACCAAAACAAAGCTACCTAACAGAACGGTTGTCAATGTGTGCTTTCAACTTACAGAGTAAAACTCTTGTGTTGAAGGGAAAGTCTGGAAACGCTTTCTGTGAGAGATCTCAAAACAGACCTTTGCAGCTGTGTTCCCGCATATAACGAAATAGCAGTAAAACTCTGCCTAAAACTCAGAAGCAACGTACACTTCAATCTGATCTGCTGTGCATTTGTTCAGCTAAGTGAGTTAAATCTACCTTTAGATTCAGGAGTTAGAAACATGTTTCTGGCAAGAGCTGCGTTTGGACATTCCTGAGTGAATGGGAATATATGCTGTAATGAGAAATCTTGGCTTCTAAAACCAAAACAAAGCTACCTAACAGAACGGTTGTCAATGTGTGCTTTCAACTTACAGAGTAAAACTCTTGTGTTGAAGGGAAAGTCTGGAAATGCTTTCTGGTGAGAGATCTCAAAACAGACCTTTGCAGCTGTGTTCCCGCATAT
Source organism: Saguinus midas (assembly GCA_021498475.1). NCBI lineage: Eukaryota > Metazoa > Chordata > Mammalia > Primates > Cebidae > Saguinus > Saguinus midas. Next base: position 136,879,792 of record CM038393.1, read on the forward strand.
AACGAAATAGCAGTAAAACTCTGCCTAAAACTCAGAAGCAACGTACACTTCAATCTGATCTGCTGTGCATTTGTTCAGTTAAGTGAGTTAAATCTGCCTTTAAATTCAAGAATTAGAAACACGTTTCTGGCAAGAGCTGCCTTTTGGACATTACTAAGTGAATGGGAATATATGCTGTAATGAGAAATCTAGGCTTCTAAAACCAAAACGGCGCTACCTAACAGAACAGTTGTCAACGTGTGCATTCAACTTACAAATTAAACTTCTTGTGTTGAAGGGAAAGTCTGGAAACGCTTTCTGTGGAGAGATGTCAAAACAGGCATTACCAGCAGTATTCCCGCATATAACGAAATAGCAGTAAAACTCTCCCTAGAGCACAGAAGGAACATATCCTTCAATCTTCTCTGCTGTGTGTTTGTTCAGCTAAGTGAGTTAAATCTCCCTTTAGATTCAAGAATTAGAAACACGTTTCTGGCAAGAGCTGCCTTTTGGACATTCCTGAGTGAATGGGAGTAAATGCTGTAAGGAGAAATCCATGTTTCTAAAACCAAAAGCGAGCTACATAACAGAACGGTTGTCAATGTGTGCATTCAACGTACAGAGTTAAACTCGTGTATTGAAGGGGAAGTCTGGAAATGCTTTCTGTGGAGAGATCTCAAAACAGGCCTTTCCAGTAGTATTCCCGCATATAACAAAATAGAAGTAAATCTCTGCCTAAAACACAGCAGAAACGTATCTTTCAATCTGCTCTGCTGTGCGTTTGTTCAGCTAAGTGAGTTACATCTCCCTTTAGATTCAGGAGTTAGAGACACATTTCTGGCAAGAGCTGCATTTGGACATTTCTGAGTGAATGGGAGTATATGATGTAAGGAGAACTCTCTGCTTCTAAAATCAAAACGGAGCTACCTAACAGAATGGTTGTCAATGTGCATTTAACTTACAGAGTTAAACTCATGTGTTGAAGGGAAAGTCTGAAAATGTTTTTTGTGGAGAGTTCCCAAAACAGGCCTTTCCAGCACTATTCGCGCATAAAACGAAATAGCAGTGAAATTCTGCCTAAAACACAGAAGCAACATATCCTTCAATATTCTCTGCTGTGTGTTTGTTCAACTAAGTGAGTTAAATCTCCCTTTAGATTCAGGAGTTAAAAACACGCTTCTATCAAGAGCTGCAATTGGACATTCCTGAGTGAATGGGAGTATATGCTGTAAGGAGAACTCTCTCCTTCTAAAACAAAAATGGAGCTACCTAACGAAATGGTTGTCAAGGTGTGCATTCAACTTACAGAGTTAAAATCGTGTGTTTAAGGGGAAGTCTGGAAACGCTTTCTGTGAAGAGATGTCAAAACAGGCCTTTCCAGAAGTATTCCCGCATATAACGAAATAGCAGTGAAACTCCGCCTAAAACACAGAAGCAACGTAACCTTCAATCTGTTCTGCTGTGCGTTTCTTCAGCTAAGTGAGTTAAATCTTACTGTAGATTCAGGAGTTAGAAACACGTTTCTGGCAAGAGCTGCATTTGGACAATTCTGAGTGAATGGGAGTATATGCTTTAAGAACTCTCTGCTTCTAATATCAACACGGAGCTACCTAACAGAATGGTTGTCAATGTGTGCATTCAACTTAAAGAGTTAAACTCGTGTGTTGAAGGGGAAGTCTGGAAACCCTTTCTGTGGAGAGATCTCAAAACAGGCCTTTCAAGCAGTATTCCCGCATATAACGAAATAGCAGTTAAATTTTGCCTAAGACACAGAAGCAACGTATCCTTCAATCTGCTCTGCTGTGCCTTTGTTTGGCTAAGTGAGTTAAATCTCCGTTAAGGTGCAGGAAATAGAAACACGTTTCTGGCAAGAGCTGCGATTAAACAATCCTGAGTAAATGGGACAATATGCTTTAATAAGAACTCTCTGCTTCTAAAACCAAAACAATGCTACGTAACAGAACGGTTGTCATTGTGTGCATTACACTTACAGAGTTAAACTCGTGTGGTGAATGGGAAGTCTGGAAATGCTTTCTATGGAGAGATCTCAAAACAGGCCTTTCCAGCAATATTCCCGCATATAACGAAATATCATTAAAACTCTGCCTAAAACACAAAAGCAACGTATGTTTCAATCTACTCTGATGTGCGTTTGTTCAGTTAAGTGAGTTAAATATGCCTTTAGATTCAGGAGGTAGAAAGAAGTTTCTGGCAAGATCTGCGTATAGACAGTGCTGAAGGAATGGGCATATATGCTGTAAGGAGAACTCTCTGCTTCTAAAATCAGAACCGAGCTACCTAACAGAATGGTTTTCAATGTGTGCATTGAATTTACAGAATTAAACTCGTGTGTTGAAGGGGAAGTCTGGAAACATTTTCTGTGGAGAGAACTCAAAACAGGCCTTCAAAGCAGTATTCCCGCATATAATGAAATAGCAGTAAAACTCTGCCTAAAACACAGAAGCAACGTACACTTCCATCTGATCTGGTGTGCATTTGTTCAGCTAAGTGGGTTAAATCTCCCTTTAGAATCAGGAGTTAGAAACATGTTTCTGGCAAGAGCTGCGTTTGGACATTTCTGAGTGAATGGGAATATATGCTGTAATGAGAAATCTAGGCTTCTAAAACCAAAACGGAGCTACATAACAGAACTGTTGTCAATGTGTGCATTCAACTTACAGAGTAAAACTCTTGTGTTCAAGGGAAAGTCTGGAAACGCTTTCTATGGAGAGATCTCAAAACAGGCCTTTCCAGCAATATTCCCGCATATAAGGAAATAAGAGTAAAATTCTGCCTAAAACGCAAAAGCAACGTATGTTTCAATCTACTCTGATGTGCGTTTGTTCAGTTAATTGAGTTAAATCTGCCTTTAGATTCAGGAGTTAGAAACAAGTTTCTGGCAAGAGCTGCATTGGGACATTGCTGAGTGAATGGGAATATATGCTGTAAGGAGAACTCTCTGCTTCTAAAACCAAAACGGAGCTACCTAACAGAATGGTTTTCAATGTGTGCATTGAATTTACAGAGTTAAACTCGTGTGTTGAAGGGGAAGTCTGGAAACACTTTCTGTGGAGAGATCTCAGAACAGGCCTTCAAAGCAGTATTCCCGCATATAACGAAATAGCAGTAAAACTCTGCCTAAAACACAGAAGCAACGTACCATTCCATCTGATCTGCTGTGCATTTGTTCAGCTAAGTGGGTTAAATCTCCCTTTGGAATCAGGAGTTAGAAACATGTTTCTGGCAAGAGCTGCGTTTGGACATTTCTGAGTGAATGGGAATATATGCTATAATGAGAAATCTAGGCTTCTAAAACCAAAACGGAGCTACTTAACAGAAGTGTTGTCAATGTGTGCATTCAACTTACAGAGTAAAACTCTTGTGTTGAAGGGAAAGTCTGGAAATGCTTTCTTTGGAGAGATCTCAAAACAGGCCTTACCAGCAGTATTCCTGCATATAACAAAATAGCAGTAAAACTCCCCCTAGAGTACAGAAGCAACCAATCTTTCAATCTATTCTGCTGTGCGTTTGTTCAGCTAAGTGAGTTAAATCTCCCTTTAGAATTAAAAGTTAGAAACAAGTTTCTGGCTATAGCTGCCTTTGGACATTTCTGAGTGAATGGGAGTATACACTTTAAGAACTCTCTTCTTCTAAAACCAAAACGAAGCTACCTAACAAAAGTGTTGTGAATGTGTGCATTCAACTTACATAGTAAAACCGTTGTGTTGAAGGGAAAGTCTGGAAATGCTTTCTGGGGAGATATCTCAAAACAGGCCTTACCAGTAGTATTCCAGCATATAACAAAATAGAAGTAAAATTCTGCCTAAAACACAGCAGAAATGTATCCTTCAATCTGCTCTGCTGTGCATTTGTTCAGCTTAGTGAGTTACATCTTCCTTTAGATTCAGGAGTTAGAGACACATTTCTGGCAAGAGCTACATTTGGACATTTCTGAGTGAATGGGAGTATATGATGTAAGGAGAACTCTCTGCTGCTAAAATCAAAACGGGGCTACCTAACAGAACGGTTGTCAATGTGCATTTAACTTGCAGAGTTAAACTCATGTGTTGAAGGGAAAGTCTGGAAACGCTTTCTATGGAGAGATCTCAAAACAGGCCTTTCCAGCAATATTCCCGCATATAAGGAAATAAGAGTAAAATTCTGCCTAAAACGCAAAAGCAACGTATGTTTCAATCTACTCTGATGTGCGTTTGTTCAGTTAAGTGAGTTAAATCTGCCTTTAGATTCAGGAGTTAGAAACAAGTTTCTGGCAAGAGCTGCATTTGGACATTGCTGAGTGAATGGGAATATATGCTGTAAGGACAACTCTCTGCTTCTAAAACCAAAACGGGGCTACCTAACAGAATGGTTTTCAATGTGTGCATTGAATTTACAGAGTTAAACTCGTGTGTTGAAGGGGAAGTCTGGAAACACTTTCTGTGGAGAGATCTCAGAAGAGGCCTTCAAAAAAGTATTCCCGCATATAACGAAATAGCAGTAAAACTCTGCCTAAAACACAGAAGCAATGTACCCTTCAATCTGATCTGCCTTGCATTTGTTCAGCTAAGTGAGTTAAATCTCCCTTTAGATTCAGGAGTTAGAAACATGTTTCTGGCAAGAGCTGCATTTGGACATTACTGAGTGAATGTGAATATATGCTGTAATGAGAAATCTAGGCTTCTAAAACCAAAACAAAGGTACCTAACAGAACGGTTGTCAATGTGTGCTTTCAACTTACAGAGTAAAACTCTTGTGTTGAAGGGAAAGTCTGGAAACGCTTTCTGTGGAGAGACCTCAAAACAGGCCTTACCAGCAGTATTCCCGCATATAACGAAATAGCAGTAAAACTCTCCCTAGAGCACAGAAGCAACCAATCCTTCAATCTACTCTACTGTGCATTTGTTCAGCTAAGTGAGTAAACTCTCCCTTCAGATTTAAAAGTTACAAACAAGTTTCTAGCAAGAGCTGCGTTTGGACAATTCTGAGTGAATGGGAGTATAGGCTTTAAGAACCCTGTGCTTCTAAAACCAAAACAGAGCTACCTAACAGAATGGTTTTCAATGTGTGCATTGAATTTACAGAGTAAACGCGTGTGCTGAAGGGGAAGTCTGGAAATATTTTCAGTGGAGAGATCACAAAACAGGCCTTCAAAGCAGTATTCCCGCATATAACGAAATAGCAGTAAAACTCTGCCTAAAACACAGAAGCAACGTACCCTTCAATCTGATCTGCTGTGCATTTGTTCAGCTAAGTGAGTTACATCTCCCTTTAGATTCAGGAGTTAGAAACAAGTTTCTGGCAAGAGCTGCCTTTGGACATTACTGAGTGAATGGGAATATATGCTGAAATGAGAAATCTAGGCTTCTAAAACCAAAACAATGCTACCTAACAGAATGGTTGTCAATGTGTGCATTCAATTAACAGAGTAAAACTCTTGTGTTGTAGGGAAAGTCTGGAAACACTTTCTGTGGAGAGATCTCAAAACAGGCCTTAACAGCAGTATTCCCGCATATAACGAAATAGCAGTAAAACTCTCCCTAGAGCACAGAAGCAACCAATCCTTCAATCTACTCTGCTGTGCGTTTGTTCAGCTAAGTGAGTTAAATCTCTCTTTAGATTTAAAAGCTAGAAACAAGTTTCTGGCATGATCTGCGTGTGGACAATTCGGAGTGAATGGGAGTATACGCTTTAAGAACTCTCTGCTTCTAAAACCAAAACCCAGCTACCTAACAGAAGGGTTGTCAATGTGTGCATTCAACTTACAGAGTAAAACTCTTGTGTTGAAGGGAAAGTCTGGAAATGCTTTCTGGGGAGAGATCTCAAAACAGGCCTTTCCAGCAGTATTCCCGCATATAATGAAATAGCAGTTAAATTCTGCCTAAAACACAGAAGCAACGTATCCTTCAATCTGCTCTGCTGTGCCTTTGTTCAGCTAAGTGAGTTAAATCTTCCTTTAGATTCAAGAATTAGAAACACGTTTCTGGCAAGAGCTGCCTTTTGGACATTCCTGAGTGAATGGGAGTAAATGCAGTAAGGAGAAATCCATGTTTCTAAAACCAAAACCAAGCTACATAAGAGAACGGTTGTCAATGTGTGCATTCAACGTACAGAGTTAAACTCGTGTGTTGAAGGGGAAGTCTGGAAACGCTTTCTGTGGAGAGATCTCAAAACAGGCCTTTCCAGTAGTATTCCCGCATATAACAAAATAGAAGTAAAACTCTGCCTAAAACACAGGAGAACCTTTTCCTTAAATCTGCTCTGCTGTGCATTTGTTCAGCTAAGTGAGTTACATCTCCCTTTAGATTCAGGAGTTAGAGACACATTTCTGGCAAGAGCTGCATTTGGACATTTCTGAGTGAATGGGAATATATGTTGTAAGGAGAACTCTCTGCTTCTAAAATCAAAACGGAGCTACCTAACAGAATGGTTGTCAATGTGCATTTAACTTACAGAGTTAAACTCATGTGTTGAAGGGAAAGTCTGGAAACGTCTTTTTGTGGAGAGTTCCCAAAACAGGCCTTTCCAGCACTATTCCCGCATATAACGAAATAGCAGTGAAACTCTACCTAAAACAAAGAAGCAACATATCCTTCAATCTTCTCTGCTGTGCGTTTGTTCAGCTAAGTGAGTTCAATCTCCCTTTAGATTCAGGAGTTAAAAACACGCTTCTACCAAGAGCTGCGTTTGGACATTCCTGAGTGAATGGGAGTATATGCTGTAAGGAGAACTCTCTCCTTCTAAAACCAAAATGGAGCTACCTAACTAAATGGTTGTCAAGGTGTGCATTCAATTTACAGAGTTACAATGGTGTGTTTAAGGGGAAGTCTGGAAACGCTTTCTGTGAAGAAATGTCAAAACAGGCCTTTCCAGAAGTATTCCCGCATATAACGAAATAGCAGTGAAACTCTGCCTAAAACACAGAAGCAACGTAACCTTCAATCTGTTCTGCTGTCCATTTGTTCAGCTAAGTGAGTTAAATCTTACTGTAGATACAGGAGTTAGAAACACGTTTCTGGCAAGAGCTGCGTTTGGACAATTCTGAGTGAATGCTATTATACGCTTTAAGAACTCTCTGCTTCTAATATCAACACGGAGCTACCTAACAGAATGGTTGTCAATGTGTGCATTCAACTTAAAAGAGTTAAACTCGTGTGTTGAAGGGGAAGTCTGGAAACGCTTTCTGTGGAGAGATCTCAAAACAGGCCTTTCAAGCAGTATTCCCGCATATAACGAAATAGCAGTTAAATTTTGCCTAAGACACAGAAGCAACGTATCCTTCAATCTGCTCTGCTGTGCCTTTGTTTGGCTAAGTGAGTTAAATCTCCGTTAAGGTGCAGGAAATAGAAACACGTTTCTGGCAAGAGCTGCGATTAAACAATCCTGAGTAAATGGGACAATATGCTTTAATAAGAACTCTCTGCTTCTAAAACCAAAACAATGCTACGTAACAGAACGGTTGTCATTGTGTGCATTACACTTACAGAGTTAAACTCGTGTGGTGAATGGGAAGTCTGGAAACGCTTTCTATGGAGAGATCTCAAAACAGGCCTTTCCAGCAGTGTTCCCGCATATAATGAAATAGCAGTTAAATTCTGCCTAAATCAAAGAAGGAACGTATCCTCCCATCTGCTATGCTGTGCCTTTGTTCAGCTAAGTGAGTTAAATCTTCCCTTAGATTCAAGAATTAGAAACACGTTTCTGGCAAGAACTGCCTTTTGGACATTCCTGAGTGAATGGGAGTATATGCTGTAAGGAGAACTCTCTGCTTCTAAAACCAAAACGGAGCTACCTAACAGAATGGTTTTCAATGTGTGCATTGAATTTACAGAGTTAAACGGGTGTGTTGAAGGGGAAGTCTGGAAACATTTTCAGTGGAGAGATCACAAAACAGGCCTTCGAAGCAGTATTCCCGCATATAACGAAATAGCAGTAAAACTCTGCCTAAAACACAGAAGCAACGTACCCTTCAATCTGATCTGCTGTGCATTTGTTCAGCTAAGTGAGTTAAATCTCCCTTTAGATTCAGGAGTTAGAAACATGTTTCTGGCAAGAGCTGCGTTTGGACATTACTGAGTGAATGCTGTTATACGCTTTAAGAACTGTCTGCTTCTAATATACAACACGGAGCTACCTAACAGAATGGTTGTCAATGTGTGCATTCAACTTAAAGAGTTAAACTCGTGTGTTGAAGGGGAAGTCTGGAAACGCTTTCTGTGGAGAGATCTCAAAACAGGCCTTTCCAGCAATATTCCCGCATATAACGAAACATCAGGAAAACTCTGCCTAAAACAGAAAAGCAACGTATGTTTCAATCTACTCTGATGTGCGTTTGTTCAGTTAAGTGAGTTAAATCTGCCTTTAGATTCAGGAGTTAGAAACAAGATTCTGGCAAGAGCTGCGTTTGGACTTTGCAGAGTGAATGGGAATATATGCTGTAAGGAGAACTCTCTGCTTCTAAAACCAAAACGGAGCTACCTAAAAGAATGGTTTTCAATGTGTGCATTGAACTTACAGAATTAAACTCGTGTGTTGAAGGGGAAGTCTGGAAACATTTTCTGTGGAGAGATCTCAAAACAGGCCTTCAAAGCAGCATTCCCGCATATAATGAAATAGCAGTAACACTCTGCCTAAAACACAGAAGCAACTTACCCTTCAATCTGATCTGGTGTGCATTTGTTCAGCTAAGTGAGTTAAATCTCCCTTTAGATTCAGGAGTGAGAAACATGTTTCTGGAAAGAGCTGCGTTTGGACATTACTGAGTGAATGGGAATATATGCTGTGATGAGAAATCTGCTTCTAAAACCAAAACGAGCTACCTAGCAGAACTGTTGTCAATGTGTGCATTCAACTTACAGAGTAAAACTCTTGTGTTGAAGGGAAGTCTGGAAACACTTTCTGTGAGAGATCTCAAAACAGGCTTTACCAGCAGTATTCCGCATATAACAAAATAGCAGTAAAACTCCCCTAGAGCACAGAAGCAACCAATCCTTCAATCTACTCTGATGTGCGTTTGTTCAGTTAAGTGAGTTAAATCTGCCTTTAGATTCAGGAGTTAGAAACAAGTTTCTGGCAAGAGCTGCGTTTGGACATTACTGAGTGAATGGGAATATATGCTGTAAGGAGAACTCTCTGCTTCTAAAACCAAAACGGAGCTACCTAACAGAATGGTTTTCAATGTGTGCATTGAACTTACAGAGTTAAACTCGTGTGTTGAAGGGGAAGTCTGGAAACATTTTCTGTGGAGAGATCTCAAAACAGGCCTTCAAAGCAGTATTCCCGCATATAATGAAATAGCAGTAAAACTCTGCCTAAAACACAGAAGCAACTTACCCTTCAATCTGATCTGCTGTGCATTTGTTCAGCTAAGTGAGTTAAATCTCCCTTAACCTTTTGTGGCTGGCTTATTTCACGGAATATAATGTTCATCTATACTGTAGCATATGCCAGAATGTCTTTCCTTTTTAAAGCTGAATAATATTCCATTGTTAGAATATCCTTTTCTTATCTAGCCGTGGAAGTCACACATACTAACACTTCCAAAATACCCTGTTGGTCCCCTGCTGAAGAGGCCCACACAGAGGAGTGAATGCCGGAAGGTGAGAGTCACTGGAGCCATCTTGGAGGTCAGCTGCTACAGAGTCAAGGCCCAAGAGGTTTTGTGATTTACCTAAGGTCACGCAGCAGGCCTGGGACAGCCCCAGGATTTGGGCCCAGATTGCACAACACCAGTGCAACATGTGACCACACTACTGTAGGTGATGACTAGGGAGGTATCCCTGCCCTTCGGTCCACACCTCCCCATGGCTTCTGCCGGTGAAGGAAGAGGTACGTGGAGAAGTGGAGACTCCCTGGACGGGTCAGAAGGCCTGGAGTAGACCCTTGATTCTTTTTTTTTAAATTGAGACAGAGTCTCACTGTGTCACCCAGGCTGGAATGTAATGGTGCGATCTCGGCTCACTGCAACCTCCACCTCTGGGGTTCAAGTGATTCTCCTGCCTCAGCCTCCCAAGTAGCTGGGACTACAGGTGTGTACCACCATGCCTGGCTAATTATTATATTTTTATTTTAATAGAAA
>CM038393.1:136889945-136968810 GCA_021498475.1 Saguinus midas
GTATGAGAGTCAACATGACTACAATTAACTAGGTCAAGATAGGAGAGTTCTCTCTTGCCTGTGAGCTGGGTTTAGAAATGAGTCACCCTGGCTGGGCATGGTGGCTCATGCCTGTAATCCCAGCACTTTGGGAGGCTGAGGCAGGCAGATCATGAGGTCAAGAAATCGAGACCATCCTGGCCAACATGGTGAAACCCTGTCTCTAATAAAAATATACAAAAATTAGCTAGGTGTGGTGGTGTGTGCCTGTAGTCCCAGCTACTCAGGAGGCTGAGGCAGGAGAATTGCTTGAACCCAGAAGGCAGAGATTGCAGTGAGCTGAGACTGCACCACTGCACTCCAGCCTGGTGATGAAGTGAGACTCTGTCTCAAAAAAAAAAAAAAAAAAAAAAAAGAGTCACTCTTTCAACTGTGATTGAATATTTACATATGAACATGGGCCTAGCACCACGGTGGTGTGAGTCTTTGGCCTAGACACTTCAAGCAGGAGGCAGTGAAACATATCTCTGGGCCTGTCTGATATTTTCCCATAAAACGGATGTGACATATGTCTAGACCCATCATCCAGGTGATGTGACTCTCCTTTTATGACTAATCCCTGTGTATATTGGGCATTCTAACATACCCTGGACCTAACATCTAGAAAATAAGGAGACTCTGCATGGGCCATACCTAAGAAGTTTCTTGTAATATATTTCTACATTAACCACCTTGGAGATGACTCTCCTCTTACCTGGGCTTTGCCCATAAGAGAGATTATTACACACCTCTGCACCAAGCACCTAAATGCTGTGACTCTTCTTTCTTGCCTGGGTCATGCCCACAGATGAAAGAATCACTTATCCCTCTAGCCAGCACACTGGTTATGTAATTATTCTGCCTGATTTCTGCTCACAGGAGGCATCGTGACATATCTCTGGGCCCAGAAACTATTTAATATGACTCTCTTCTATTACCTTAACTTTGTGCATAAGATAAATTGTGACATTTCTCTGGGTCAGCACATAGGTGATGTGACTCTCCTTTTCTGCATGGGCTATGTTCATGGGAAAGAGACTGACTTGTTGCTGTGTTGACAGCTGATGTGATACCTCAGTTCTTGTCTTCTTAGTTTAGTGCACATGTGCAGTAGCTTTACGTGCTTTTTCATATGTTGTATGTCTCAGCATCTTAGATCTCCACCCAGGAGTGTATGTGTTTGTTTGAGATGGAGTCTCACTCTGTTGCCCAGGCTGAAGTGATCTCCGTTCACTCCAACCTCCTCCTGAGTTCAAGTGATTCTTGTGTTACCTGAGTAGCTGGGATTACAGACATATACCACCATACTCACCTGGTGTTTGTGTTTTCAGTAGAGATGGGGTTTCACCATGTTGGCCAGTCTAGTCTCGAGCTTCTGGTTTCAAGTGATTCACCCTCCTCAGCTTTCCAAAGTGCTGGGAGTACAGGTCTGAGCCACTGTGCCTGACTGGTTGCATTTTTTGCTATCAAACTAAGCAAAAGTTAAGTTTAAGGATAGGTAAAATCAAAATGCACATACTCTCTAGAGCATAAAGTCCTTAATAAAGATGGTTTTGCTTGAATATGCCCAATGGGAATGCTAAGGCTTATTGTGTTGGCTGTGCAGTCACCACAGTTTCTGTATTCTGAGATTATGGCTATTTTCTTGACTATATTTTCTGCTTCAATTTCCCCCTAAGAGATTTTAGAGCCATAATCACATTGGAGGTTGAGGGCTAGGTCGTTTTTTCTGGAGCTGTTTTCTGCTGAGTGGGTGTTATTTCTGCTGAGTCTGGGCCTTGAAATAATGATCTAACAGGGTGTAAACCACATCATTTATGGAACAAGTGGGTAAGAGGTTGGCATCCAAAGATTGAAATACTTGCAAAACTATCATACAAAAAACGAACTGCTGTAAGCAAGACAGCAAGAAATTGGTTAACATTTTAGACAAAGTTGGAACAAAAGTTAAGGCTGAAAGTGTAGTAATGACTGATACTATTAAAGAGAGCAAGGCAGGTAATAGACATTGCTTTCATGTTTCAGTGGAAGTTCCTAGAGATTCAATTTTGTCTGTCTGGGTGATGATATTATTACTATTTTCTTGAGATAAACCAGACTAATTGGTCTCAAAACAGCATTCTTCTTTTAGATATAAACATTTTCCTTACAGCCTGGCTGTGAGAAGATCTCAGGCTCTTTGGTTCTGTAGGACTGCAGTGGCCACAGAGTACAGACATTGTTGAGGTCTACTGAGGCCCTCTGCTGCTTGTTGAGAAGCCATTGTGTTTTCCTGAGATTCTTTATACTAGATTCCCAAGATGCCACCTTACAGTGACATTTGTGCTGCAAAAGTATTTTGCATTAAAGTGGTGAAAGCAGTGAAAATTGTAGTGTTTTCTGTTTTCTGCCAATAAGCAAAAGTTTTGTGCAGCTAAGTTGATGGCAGTCATTGGGTCTATTTATGGATAATAAAGCTGAATGGTGGACAAAGAAGTCTTCAGTAAATGCACTGAAGTTCTCTAAGAGCCATCAGAGTTGTTTCTTACATTGGATTAGATCATTTATTGAGAATAGAATTTGCACTCTGATGGTCCTCTCTGCATTTGGGACTTTCTGTAGGAGGAGCAATTTTGCTGGCCCTGGATGGTATGAAGTTCCACTGTGAGTATTGCAGCTGGGCTGGTCTCTATTGTACCTGGCAGAGGCCTTCAAGGAAGAGTGTAGAAAAGAGGTGAAACAAGATTAGATTTTACAGAAGGCTCTGATAGTGTGTGGGATGGTGGGGATTCTAAAGGTGTGGGCTCCTGAGAGCTTCTATCTGGAGCTGGTGTTGGGCTCTGGGGTCTGGAGTCTCTTCCTCTTAATAAGAATGGGTCTTATAACAGGTCTGAGAGGCTTTCTTGCTTACTAGGCTTTAGCCCACAAGTGCTGCATAGAACTGGGTTTTGTTCTCAGGCCATAAAGGCTTGCACATAGGATACTTCAGACTATTTCCCCTGATTTCTACAGAAAACATCCTGCTTTAGGATGCTATTAAAGTTTACAGTCTCTTTCTCCAGTTATGCTTTGTCAGCTACTCTGTACACAGGCTAAATAGTGTTACAAAAGAAGATAAGCCTTTTTTTTTTTTAGTTCATCTAGCCAAAAGTCGTTCCAATAACCTCCCAGTGGTGTTTCACTGACAGTAGAGGTAAAGGCTCCCCGCAGTGCTGAGAGAATCACTCAATGACAAAACATGTACTGAAGTCCAGGAGGCCATGGGAATCCCCATGAGCCAAGTGGAACCACCAAGGTGTCCAGAACATCCCTTCAAAACCCGCTAACTAAAGCTCTAGGAGGTCATAGGCATTTGCCATACACTGTCTTACCTCTCGCCAGTGCTGGAAATTTTCAGCCCTACTGAGATGACTCCCACTGCTGGTTGTGGGGCAGACGTCTGGCTGACAAGCCTTTTCTTAATTCACCGGTTTGCCATTTGTGATGCTCAATTATTAATACCTGGAATGCTAAGATGCAATCCCCATGACCGGGCATCTACATGACTGCACTTTTTGTTCAGCAATGAAAGCCTGTTGAAGAACAATGTCAAGGAGCTGGAAAATGCATGAAGCCCGAAGGGGCAGTGCTCCTATTCTGCCCTCAAAATGAAACAAAACAAAATTTTGTATACAGAAAACCTGTATAGAAAAATAAATAACAATAGCCACTAGGTGGCGATCGAGGATTGCTGAAGGAACAGCAAACGGTAACCCGAGTTTTAAGTGTGGCCAGAAAGATGTGAAACTAAGCATCAACGTAGCCCGAATATGAAATGTTGAAAGCGACCCATGTGGTTAGTGTATTTATGGATAGTACAGAAGTAGCAGCCAAAAGGAGATAAGACTTATATTCTCTCTCTAAAGAATATTGATGACTTAAAAACGTTTCCTGGAACTTTACTGAAACAGCACTGGAACAAGCAGTGATAGTTAACCAGGTAGTCTGGAACTGCTGTAGTGTTCACTGCAAGAAAAGGAAAGTGAAATTAATGAAGTGGACAAATCTCTCATCGCACCAGAAATGTTGATGTCTGATGTAATACCTTGGTTCTTATCTTCTTAGTTTAAAAGAATTTAAACAAGACACACAGCAAAAGAAGTACAACATAGAATAATTTATTGAAAAAAAAAGAATATTTTGAAAATTAAATGCAGAATAGATGGTACATTCTGATAAAGGAATCCCAGGGCAGCCTACCCATAAGGGTGACATAGTGTTAATTATTGGTGGAGAAACCCTCTTTATGAGAAGTTTTACATGATTATTTAGAAGAAGGTGGAAAGAAGTGTTACACTAAGCCTGTTCTGCATTGTCTTCTCGGTGCGCATGTGCAGGAGCTCTACATATTTGTGCATACATTGCATAGCTCATTAGCATCTTAAATCTTCCCCCAAGAGTGTGTTTTTTGTTATTGAAATGAGCAAAGCGTCAGCTTGAGGACAGGTAAAATAAAAATGCACGTGTTCTCTAGAAGTAAAAATCCCTACGGAAGACAGGTTTCAAATGACCCCAAGTACTCCGCATCTTAAAAGTCGCTCCCACAAAGCTGAAACGCTGTCTGTTCCTGAAGGATCCCATCTGTGTCTCCGAGACACTGGCAAGTCAGACCCTACTTGAGATGAGACCAAGGATTTCAATTGTAAAATGTCTAAATCGTCAGCAGCTTCAGGTTGCATTTTGGAGCTTGTCCACTTTAATGGGTTGATGAAAATGGCTCACAAGACTCATGCCTCGGAAATGGGTTTTTCTCCTTTACTTTTAGCAGATTTTGTGCCACCCTACACTTAACCTTTCTAATGCTTCGACTTTCACATTCATGAATAAATGGCCGTTGAGAGTGACATTTCCAGGAAGTCACAGTCCTGGTCACTGTTCTACAGAGCTCTGAAACTGTTTATAATCAGGCCAGGTGGAAGCAGCTCCACTGCTTTTTCTCTCAAAAGCAGTGGAGCACGTGTCCTGGCTAGAGAAAAAAGAGGGTTGTGACACAATGGAGAGTGTCTCGGAAATCAGGACAGTTTCCCCAACAGTTTAGGAAAGAAGGCAGCTCCCTGGGCTGCAGAAGACGCAATGCTCTGGAAAAAACCCTGGGTGCAGGTGAAAGCGAAAATCGAGCAGGACCGGAATAATCGGGTGAGGACAACCCGCCCGATTTGGGCAAAGGCAAGGTATATTTGTAGTGTAATGCCCTTCTCAGTGCCCAGCCCGGACCTTCCCTTAATGTCCACATTTGTACTCACTATCCTTGACAAAGAGTCGGCATGGATTCAGAGTCCAACAGTACTTTTTACGCCAAGAAGTCAACACCGGTCTGCCCCTCCCTCCAGGGCTATGCACTCCAGATCTCAGGACATGATGGGATTATAGATCTAAAGCCTACAGACAAACAGGCTGAGAGCAGTTAATGGACTAGAGCTCCCCGCATATGACTAGGTGGGATATAAACCACTCTGCTTTTCTTCCCAGCGCTGCACAAAGCCCTGGAGCCTGCTGCATGCTGGGATTGTAGTCCTGCAGCTGCTTGACCAAAGGGCTGGGAGTGTTTATAAGCATACACCTCCCAGCAAGCGTAGAATGGTGCACACAGCCCCATCTCTTGCCTTGTCTCTGAGACTGGTGCATGCTAGAATTGTAGTCCTGCAGCCCTGTGACCAAAGGGCTGGGAGTGTTTATGGGTATATATCTCCCAGAAAGCCTGGGGAGAATCACACACAGTCCCGCCTCTTCCTCCAGTGACGCACACTGTCACTGGCCCTGATGTCTACTGGGATTGTAGTTTTTCAGACCCCTAACAGAAGGTCTGGGAGTCTTTATAAAAGACTCATCTCCCAGCAAAGAGAAGGAGGCACTCACTGCCCTACCATTTCCTCATGTAATGTGCACTGTTCCTGAGCCGAGTGCATGCTGGGATTGCACTCCTGCAGCCTGGTGGTAAAAAGGTTGGGAGTGTTTATAAGACTACATCTCCCAGCAAGCCAAGAGAGGTTCGCACAGCTCTGCCTCTTCCTCCAGTGACGCACACTGTCACTGGCCCTGATGTCTACTGGGATTGTAGTTTTCAGACCCCTAACAGAAGGTCTGGGAGTCTTTATAAAGACTCATCTCCCAGCAAGCCAAGAGAGGTTCGCACAGCTCTGCCTCTTCCTCCAGTAAAGTGCCCTCTCCTGAGCTCGGTGCATGCTGGAATTTAGTACTGCAGTCCTGTGACCAAAGGGCTGGGAGTGTTTATGGGTATATATCTCCCAGAAAGCCTGGGAGAATCACACACAGTCCCGCCTCTTCCTCCAGTGACATGGCATTGTGACACGGCATTGTCCCTGTGCCCACTGCATGCTGGGATTTTAGTCCTGCAGCTGCTTGACCAAAGGGCTGGGAGTGTTTATGAGACCACATCTCCCAGCAAAGAGAAGGAGGCACTCACTGCCCTACCATTTCCTCATGTAATGTGCACTGTTCCTGAGCCGAGTGCATGCTGGGATTGCACTCCTGCAGCCTGGTGGTAAAAAGGTTGGGAGTGTTTATGAGACTACATCTCCCAGCAGACCAAGCGAGTCATGTGCAGCCCGCCTTTTCCTCCAGTGACGCACACTGTCACTGGCCCTGATGTCTACTGGGATTGTAGTCCTGCAGCCCTGTGACCAAAGGGCTGGGAGTGTTTATAAGCATACACCTCCCAGCAAGCGTAGAATGGTGCACACAGCCCCATCTCTTGCCTTGTCTCTGAGACTGGTGCATGCTAGAATTGTAGTCCTGCAGCCCTGTGACCAAAGGGCTGGGAGTGTTTATGAGACTACATCTCCCAGCAAGCCAAGAGAGGTTCGCACAGCTCTGCCTCTTCCTCCAGTGACATGGCATTGTGACACGGCATTGTCCCTGTGCCCACTGCATGCTGGGATTGTAGTTTTCAGACCCCTAACAGAAGGTCTGGGAGTCTTTATAAAAGACTCATCTCCCAGCAAGCCAAGAGAGGTTCGCACAGCTCTGCCTCTTCCTCCAGTAAAGTGCCCTCTCCTGAGCTCGGTGCATGCTGGAATTTAGTACTGCAGTCCTGTGACCAAAGGGCTGAAAGTGTTTATGAGTATATATCTCCCAGAAAGCCTGGGAGAATCACACACAGTCCCGCCTCTTCCTCCAGTGACATGGCATTGTGACACGGCATTGTCCCTGTGCCCACTGCATGCTGGGATTGTAGTCCCAAAGCCCTGCAACCAAAGGACTGGGAGTGTTATGTGACTACATCTCCCAAAAAGCATAGTGAGAAGTGCACAGCACTTTCTCTTCCTCTAGTGACGTGCACTGTCTCTGACCCCGGTGTTAAAGTATTCCAGTCATATGACAAAAGGGTTGAGAGTGAACACATTTCCCAGCAAGCCCGAGGAGGTGTACGCAGCTCCACTTCTTTCTCCATTGACGATTGTGGTGCTGCAGCCCTGCGACCAAAGGGCTGAAAGTGTTTATGAGACCACATCTCCCAGCAAAGAGAAGGAGGCACTCACTGCCCTACCATTTCCTCATGTAATGTGCACTGTTCCTGAGCCGAGTGCATGCTGGGATTGTAGTTTTCAGACCCCTAACAGAAGGTCTGGGAGTCTTTATAAAAGACTCATCTCCCAGCAAGCCAAGAGAGGTTCGCACAGCTCTGCCTCTTCCTCCAGTGACATGGCATTGTGACACGGCATTGTCCCTGTGCCCACTGCATGCTGGGATTGTAGTCCCAAAGCCCTGCAACCAAAGGACTGGGAGTGTTATGTGACTACATCTCCCAGCAGACCAAGCGAGTCATGTGCAGCCCGCCTTTTCCTCCAGTGACGCACACTGTCACTGGCCCTGATGTCTACTGGGATTGTAGTCCCAAAGCCCTGCAACCAAAGGACTGGGAGTGTTATGTGACTACATCTCCCAGCAGACCAAGCGAGTCATGTGCAGCCCGCCTTTTCCTCCAGTGACGCACACTGTCACTGGCCCTGATGTCTACTGGGATTGTAGTCCTGGAATACTGTGACCAAAGAGCTGGAAGTGTTAATGCGACTACATCTCCCAGCAGACCAAGCGAGTCATGTGCAGCCCGCCTTTTCCTCCAGTGACATGGCATTGTGACACGGCATTGTCCCTGTGCCCACTGCATGCTGGGATTGCACTCCTGCAGCCTGGTGGTAAAAAGGTTGGGAGTGTTTATGGGTATATATCTCCCAGAAAGCCTGGGAGAATCACACACAGTCCGCCTCTTCCTCCAGTGACGCACACTGTCACTGGCCCTGATGTCTACTGGGATTGTAGTCCTGCAGCCCTGTGACCAAAGGGCTGGGAGTGTTTATGAGACCACATCTCCCAGCAAGCTCAGCAAGGCTCACAAAGCCCTGCCTGTTTCTCCAGTGACTGGTGCACTGTCCCTGAGAGGTGTGAGTGCTGGGATTGTAGTCCTGCAGCTGCTTGACCAAAGGGCTGGGAGTGTTTATAAGCATACACCTCCCAGCAAGCGTAGAATGGTGCACACAGCCCCATCTCTTGCCTTGTCTCTGAGACTGGTGCATGCTAGAATTGTAGTCCTGCAGCCCTGTGACCAAAGGGCTGGGAGTGTTTATGGGTATATATCTCCCAGAAAGCCTGGGGAGAATCACACACAGTCCGCCTCTTCCTCCAGTGACGCACACTGTCACTGGCCCTGATGTCTACTGGGATTGTAGTTTTTCAGACCCCTAACAGAAGGTCTGGGAGTCTTTATAAAAGACTCATCTCCCAGCAAAGAGAAGGAGGCACTCACTGCCCTACCATTTCCTCATGTAATGTGCACTGTTCCTGAGCCGAGTGCATGCTGGGATTGCACTCCTGCAGCCTGGTGGTAAAAAGGTTGGGAGTGTTTATGAGACTACATCTCCCAGCAAGCCAAGAGAGGTTCGCACAGCTCTGCCTCTTCCTCCAGTAAAGTGCCCTCTCCCTGAGCTCGGTGCATGCTGGAATTTAGTACTGCAGTCCTGTGACCAAAGGGCTGGGAGTGTTTAAGAAACTGCATCTCCCAGCAGGACCAGGGAGGTGCGCACAGCCTCGCCTCTTTTTCCAGTGACTAGAGAACTTTCCCTGAGCTCCATATATGCTGGAATTATGGTGCTGCACCTCTTTGACCAAAGGGGAAGGGAGAGGCCATGAGACTACATCTCCCAGCAAGCTCAGCAAGGCTCACAAAGCCCTGCCTGTTTCTCCAGTGACTGGTGCACTGTCCCTGAGAGGTGTGAGTGCTGGGATTGTAGTCCTGGAATACTGTGACCAAAGAGCTGGAAGTGTTAATGCGACTACATCTCCCAAAAAGCATAGTGAGAAGTGCACAGCACTTTCTCTTCCTCTAGTGACGTGCACTGTCTCTGACCCCGGTGTTAAAGTATTCCAGTCATATGACAAAAGGGTTGAGAGTGAACACATTTCCCAGCAAGCCCGAGGAGGTGTACGCAGCTCCACTTCTTTCTCCATTGACGATTGTGGTGCTGCAGCCCTGCGACCAAAGGGCTGAAAGTGTTTATGAGACCACATCTCCCAGCAGACCAAGCGAGTCATGTGCAGCCCCGCCTTTTCCTCCAGTGACATGGCATTGTGACACGGCATTGTCCCTGTGCCCACTGCATGCTGGGACTGTAGTCCTGCAGTGCTGTGACCGAAGGGCTAGGAGTGTTCATGAAACGGCATCTCACTGAAAGCCCAGCGAGCTGCACACAGCCCTGCCTCTTTCTCCAGTGACCCACACTGTCCCTGTGAAGAATTGAAATGTGAGAGTATAAAATTAACTTGAAATGAAAGTATGCCAAATTGTAGGGTCTTTATTGCCAGCGACCAAGGAGGACTCACGTCTCTACAATGCGTGGCCCCAAATGGAGGGTGACAAGATTTTTTATACCCGTAAACCACCTCTGGGTGTGGGGGTGAAGGGATTTAGACATTCTGAGGTCCAGGGGATTTTGTAAATTATCTCCTCGGCATAGAGGAGGGAGCAGGTCTCCGAACATTCCAAGGGCTAGGGGACTTGTCACTTCGATTGTTATCTAAGTGGTTTACAGAAGTCAAGATAAGCGTTAGTTTACACACTGTCTGGGCAGAGGTGGAATCCACAGTTTTTTAGTCACTTATTACAAGTCATAGGAGCCAGGATGGAATTAACTTGAGCTGCTTATTCTGGTAATTACTGGTAAGCAAAGGCCAGAAATTCCGGTAGTCACTGATAAGAAAAGGTAAGCAGCCTTACACAGTGAGCATTTTGCAGAGCAAACTAGCAGTTTCATTTACAGAAGCCAAGGCTAGTAGTTATTGTGAGGAGAATGGGGCAACTTATTTTGGAAAACAGCTTTTGTCTTTTATAAAATGGCCTTTCTCAGGTTCCAGCTATAGCACATCTGAGTCCTGCGCATGCTGGGATTGTAGCCCTTCAGCCCTGTGACCAAAGGGCTGGGAGTGTTTATGAGAATACATCACCCCGCAATTCCAGTGAGTTGCCCGCAACCGCACCTCTTCTTTCAGTGACACGTCATGTCTCTGAGCCTGGCGCTTGCTGGGATTGTAGTCCCAAAGCCCTGCAACCAAAGGACTGGGAGTGTTATGTGACTACATCTCCCAAAACACATAGCCAAAAGTGCTCAGCCCCACCTCTTCCTCCAGTGAGGGGTCACTCTTTCTAAGCCCGGTGCATGCTGGAAATGTAGTCCTGTAGTCCTGTGAACAAAGGACTGGGAGTGCTTATGAGTATACATAATTCAGCAAGCCCAGCGAGGCGCACACAGCCTTGCCTCTTTCTCCAGTGACACACACTGTCCTGTGCCCGTTGCATGCTGGGGTCGTAGTCCTCCAGCCCTGTGACCAAAGGTCTGAGAGTGTTCTTGAGACTACATCTCCCGGAAAGCCTAGTGAGGTGCTCATAACTTGCATTTTTCTTCAGTAACCGGCACTGTCACTGAGCCCGGTGCACTCTGGAATTGTAGTCCTTCAGCCCTTTAACATAAGAGCTGAGAGTGTTTGAGAATTCATCTCCCAGCAAGCCCAGCGAATCACAAACAACCCAACCTCTTTCTCCAGTGATGTAAAATGTCCCCGAGCCAGGTGCTGGCTGGGATTATAGTCCCACAGCCCCGTGACTACAACTCCCCAGAAATATAGTGAGGAGTGCACAGCCCTGCCTCTTCCTTCAGTGATGCGCACTGTCCTTGAGCCAGGTGCATGCTGGAATTGTAGTCCTGCAGTCCTGTGACCAGAGCTGAGAGTGTTTATGAGAATACATATCCGAGCAAGCCCAGCTATGCACGCACAGCCCCGCCTCTTTCTCCAGGGACACACACTATTCTTGATCTTGGTATGTAAGGGAATTGTAGCCCTGCATCCCTGTAATGAAAGGGCTGGGAGATTTTATAAAGCTACATCTCCTAGCAAGCTGAAGGAGGCACGCACATCCCTGCCTCTTTCTCCAGTCACACACTCTATTCCTGAGCCAGGTGCATGGTGGGATTGTAGTCCAGCAGCCCTGTGACCAAGGGGCTTGGAGTGTTTGTGAGACTGCATCTCTTAGCAAGCAAAGCGAGGCATGCAGAGCCCTGCCTTTTCCTCCAGTGATGCACACGGTCCCTGAAGAAGTGTTCATGAGATTACATTTTCCAGTAAGCCCAGCAATTCACTCAAAGCCCTACCTCTTCCTTCAGCAATGTGTACATATACTGATTCCAGTATATGCTGGGATTGTGGTGCTGCAGCCCTGTGACCAAATGGCTGGGAGTGTTTATAAGACTACATCTCCCAGCAAGCCTAAAATGTGCTTATAGCCTCTTCCCTTTTCTTCCAGTGACATGCACTCTCTGTTAACCCGGTGCATAGTGGAATCATCCTGTAGCCCTGTGACGAAAGGGATGAGAGCGATTATAGGACTACATCTCCCAGCAAGCCTAATGATGTGCACACAGCCTTGCCTTTTACTCCAGTAATGCTCATTGTACTTGACCCCAGTCCATTGTAGTCTTGCAGCCCTCTGACCAAAGGACTGGGAGTGTATTCTTACAGATCTGTTCACTTGTCATGAGAATGTTTTTCTTTACCCCATGAACATACTTACAATAGCTTTCTTCAAGTATGATATACTGATTACAGCATCCTGGACATGTTGAGAATAGGTTCTGTTGTATGTTTTTTAATCTTGTGAATTGATTGCATTTTTATGCTTCTTCACACATCTCATGAATTTTTAAATTGTGCAATAGGAACTACAGGGACTCTGAATTCTGTTGTATAGCTATGAAAATTTTTATTATTTTAAGAGGGAGTTAATTTGAATAGATTCAAACTTCAATTCTTACATCTGTTACAGTGACATAGCTGAAATCCTCATTCAGTTTTTCCAAAGATGCATATCATATATGTATTATACATAGTTGTGCATTTCTATATAGCAAAAAAAAATTTTTATTAAGCTTTATTATAGTTATCTGTAAAATAGTTATTAAAAAACTACTTCATTATTACTGGAAGTCAGAAGCTCAATTTTGTTTACTTTTTAGATTTCATGTAAGTGAAAGTATATAATATACACACTTTTACATCGACTTCTTTTATGCAACATTATATTTATATTTATGCTATTTCAGATGTCTATAGTTTGTTCATTAAAAAAGTATTTTTTTTTTTTTTTGAGACGGAGTTTTGCTCTTGTTACCCAGGCGGGAGTGCAATGGCGCCATCTCGGCTCACTGCAACCTCTGCCTCCTGGGTTCAGGCAATTCTCCTGCCTCAGCCTCCTGAGTAGCTGGGACTACAGGCATGCACCACCATGCCCAGCTAATTTATTGTATTTTTAGTAGAGACGGGGTTTCACCATGTTGACCAGGATGGTCTCAATCTCTTGACCTTGTGATCCACCCACCTCGGCCTCCCAAAGTGCTGGGATTACAGAATTGAGCCACCGTAAAAAAAATAATTTTTTATGCGGGCTCTTTCTGTGAAGAAAGTCAGTGGCAGCTTAGTGGGGATAACACTGAATCTATACACTACTTTGGGCAGTATGACCATTTTCACGATATTTACTCTTCCTATTCATGAGCATCAAATATTTTTCCATTTGTTTGTGTCCTCTCTTATTTTCTTGAGCAGTGGTTTGTAGTTTTCCTTAAAGAGGTCCTTCACATCCCTTGTTAGTTGTATTCCTAGGTATTTTATTCTCTTCATAGCAATTGTGAATGGGAGTTTGCTCATGATTTGGCTCTCTGTCTGTTATTGTTGTATAGAAATGCTTGTGAATTTTGCACATCGATTTTATATTTTGAAACTTCTGAAGCTGCTAATCAGCTTAAGGAGATTTGGGGCTGAGATAGTGAAGTTTTCTAAATATAAAATTATGTGATCTGCAAACACAGACCATTTGACTTCCTCTCTTCCTATTTGAATACACTTTATTTCTTTGTCTTGCCTGATTGCCCTGTCCAGAACTTCCAATACTATGCTAAATAGGAGTGGTAAGAGAGGGCATCCTTGTCTTGTGCCAATTTTCAAAGGAAATGCTTTCAGCTTTTGCCCATTCAGTATGATATCGGCCATTGGATTGTCATAAATAGAGCTTATTATTTTGAGATATGTTCCATGAATACCTAGTTTATTGAGAGTTTTTAGCATGAAAAGGTGTTGAATCATTTTGAAGGCCTTTTCTGCAACTATTGAGACAATTCTGTGGTTTTTGTCATTGGTTCTATTTATGTGATTGATTACATTTATCGATTTGCATATGTCGAACCAGGTTTGTATCCCAGAGATAAAGTAGAATTGATCATGATGGATAAGATTTTTGATTAGCTGCTGGATTCGGTGTGCCAGAATTTTATTGAGGATTTTTGCATCGACATTTATCAGTGACATTGGCCTGAAATTTTTGTTGTTGTTGTTATGTCTCTGTTATGTTTTGGTATCAGGATGATGCTGGCCTCATAAAATGGGATAGAAAAAAAATTTTCTTTTTCTATTGTTCGGAAAAGTTTCAAAATAAATAATACCAGTTCCCCTTTGTATCTCTGTTGAAATTCAGGTGTGAACCCATCTGGTCCCTAACAGTTTTCTGTTGCTAGCCTATTAATTACAGCCTCAATTTTAGAATGACTGCCTCAATTTTGTTGTTGGTGTATTCAGGGATTCAACTTCTTCCTGGTTTAGACTTGGGAGAATGTATGTGTTTAGGAATTTATCAATTTCTTCTAGATGTTTTAGTTTATTTGCATAGAGGTGTTTATAGACCAATGAAACCAAACAGAGGACTCAGAAATAACACCACACATCTACAAACATCTAATCTTTGACAAACTAGACAAAAACAAGCAGTGGGGAAAAAATTTCCTATTTACAAATGGTGTTCAGAAACTAGCTAGCCATTTGAAGAAAACTGAAACTAGACCCCTTTCTTACACTTTATATAAAAATTAACTCAAGATGGATTAAAGACTGAAATGTAAGATCTAAAATTATTAAAACCCTAGAAGGAAACCTAGGCAATACCATTAGAGACATACGCATGGGCAAATACTTTATGACTAGACACCAAAAGCAATGGCAACAAAAGTCAAAATTGACAAATGGGATCTAAGAACACCGAAGATCTTCTGCACACAAAAAAAGCTATCATCAGAGTGAACAAGCAACCTACAGAACGGGAGAAAAAATTTAGATTCTTTCCATCTGACAAAGGGCTAATAACCAGAATCTACAAAGAACTTATATTTACAAGAAAAAAAATTCCATCATGAAGGGAGCCAAGTATATCAACAGACACTTTTCAAAAGAAAACATTTATGCAACCAACAAATATATAAGAAAAAAAGATTATAATTACTGGTCATTAGAGAAATGAAAATAAAAACCACAATGAGATACCATCTCATGCCTGTTAGAATGGTGATCATTAAAAAGTCAGGAAACAGCTCGGGGGAAAAAGAAGATGGCACGGTAGGAGCAATTCAGGATTGCAGCTCTCAGTGAAGATGCAGAGGGTGGGTGCAAGCCGCATTTCCAGATGAATCTGTTGCCCACAGAACGGGAAAATTCCCAGGTGTAGGAAACACATGGGATGACAGCGCATCTGTTTTGGCTGGCATGGCCATTTTGGCCAGCACCACAGCGCAATGACACTCCACACAAAACACACTGGTCTGGGTGCCCCGTTAAACTGGCAATCTGAGATTTGGGAGGGCAGATTAGCATATCCATCTGATTAAACAGGACTTGGACAGTGAGTCAGACCAGGAGATTCCTGGAAAGTGAGGTTTGAGCTGGTGCAGTGGGTCACTGCACGGGAAATAATACAGATCCCAGTGCCCTATCAGCAGGCAACTGAAACACCTGGGAGAGAGTCAACAGTTCAACTTAAAAAAAAATGCCCTGAAGCAGGGAGCAAGGTGATCATGCCTGGCGGGTCCCACCTCCACAGGGACAAACAAAACGGTGATTCAAAATGCTCGGGGTTGAGAGTTTCATTGCAGGAACAGCTGAACCCAGGATGGTGCAGCTTGGTGAAGTAGGGGCATCCACCATGACCGAGGCATTCCGCCCCTACTGAGGTACACTCCCATTGCTGGCACAGCCTGCCATTGCCGAGGCAACCTGCCATAACAGAGAGACTCCACCAATACAGAGGTGGGCCACTATCACCACAGCAGTTCTAACCACACCCATATCATCAGGACTACAGGGAATTACACTTGGCAACAGGGAGGAGCCCACGACAGCAGGGTGAAGCCCATGGCATAAGAGCGGAGCCCACGACAGTAGGGCAGAGCCCAGGCAACATGGCAGAGCCAAAAACAGTAGGGGGAAGCACACAGCAGCAGGGTGGAGCCCACAGCAACAGGGCAGACAGCATAGCAGCAGGGCGGAGCCTCAGCAGAAAAATAGTGACTAGACTGCCTTCTAGCTGGGCAGGACTTTGCAACAGATACTTATAAAGAAAGCCCTAACTCCCCAAGACAGAGCATCTGAGGAAAAAAGGGGTTTTATAAGTTTGGCTGCAGCAGACTTAAACGTACCTGCTTAACAGCCCTGAATGAGCAACGAAGCTCACAGCTCAGCACTTGAGCTAGTATAAAGTACAGACCATCTCCTCAAGCAGATTCCTGACCCCTGTATATTTAAAGAGTCACCTCAAAAAGGATGAATTAGACTGACATTTGGCAGGCATGATTCTGGGACAAAGGTAGCAGAAAAAGAAACTGGTAGCATCCCTCACCGTTCCACAGCTGCTACAGGTGTACCCCAGACATGCAGGGCCTGGAGTGGACATTGGCAGTCGTACAGTAGAGGGGCTAGACTGTTAGAAGGAAAACTAAGTAACAGAAATACTTCATCATCAAAAATCTGGGCATCCACTCAGAGACCCAATCGAAAAGGCAGCAACTACTCAGCTGACAGGTGGATAAATCCACAAAGATGGGAAGAAACCAGCGCAAAAAAAAAAAAGAAAAAGAAAAATGAAAAACACCCAAAACCAAAATACCTCGCCTCCTACAAAGACCAAACCTCCTCAACAACAAGGGAACAAAGCCAGATGGAGAATGAGTGTGATGAAATGATGGAATCAGACTTCAGAAGGTGGATAATGAGAAACTTCAGTGAGCTAAAAGAACATGTTCTAAATCAATGCAAAGAAGCTAAGAACCTTGAAAAAAGATTTGAAAAAACATTCGAGGAAATGATTACAAGAATGGACAACTTAGAGAGAAATATGAATGAATTGAAAGAGCTGAAAAACACAACACGAGATCTTCTTGAAGCGTGCACAAGTTTCAACAGCCGAATTAACCAACCAGAAGAAAGAATATCAGAAGTCAAAGATCAACTCAATGAAATAAAACAAGAAACCAAGATTAGAGAAAAAAAGTGCAAAAAAGAATGAACAAAATCTTGCAGAAATGTGGAACTATGTGAAGAGACATAACCTGCGTTTGATAGGTGTACCAGAATGTCAAGAAGAGAATGAATCAAAGCTGGAAAATACTCTTCAGGATATTATCCAGGAAAATTTCCCCAACCTAGCTAGGCAGGCCAATACTCAAGTCCAGGAAATACAGAGAACACCACAAAGATATTCTGCAAGAAGAGCAACCCCAAGGAACATAATCGTCAGATTCACCAGAATTGAAATGAAGGAGAAAATACTAAGGGCAGCCAGAGAGAAAGGTTGGGCTACCCACAAAGGGAAGCCCATCAGACTCACAGCAGATCTCTCAGCAGAAACTCTACAAGCCAGAGGAGACTGGGGGCCAATATTCAACATCCTTAAAAAAACCTCTCAACCCAGAATTTTATATCCAGCCAAACTGAGCTTCATAAGTGAAGGAAGAATAAAATCTTTTTGCCAAGAAGCAAATACTCAAAAATTTTGTCACCACCAGGCCTGCTTTACAAGAGCTCCTGAAAGAGGCACTACACATGGAAAGGAACAACCAGTAGCAGCCATTCTAGAAACAAACCAAATGCTAAAGAGCATCAACAAAATAAAGAATCTGCATCAACTAACAGGCAAAACAGCAAGCAAGCATCAAAACGACAGTATCAAATTCACACATAACAATATTAACCCTCAATGTAAATTGGCTAAATGCACAAAGCAAAAGACACAGACTGGCAAATTGGATAAAAAGTAACAAAACCCATCAGTGTGCTGTATCCAGAAAACCCATCTCACATGCAAGGATACACAAAGGCTCAAAATAAAGAGATGTAGGAAGATTTACCAAGCAAATGGAGAGCAAAAAAAAGCAGAAGGTCCAATTCTCATCTCCGATAAAATAGACTTTAAAGCAACAAAGTTCAAAAGAGACAAAGAAGGTCATTACATAATAGTAAAAGGATCGATACAACAAGAAGAGCTAACGATCCTAAATATAAATTGACCCAATACAGGAGCACCCAGATATATAAAGCAAGTTCTTAACGACTTACAAAAAGACTTAGACTCCCACAAAATAATAGTGGAAGACTATAAAACTCCACTGACAATATGAGACAGATCAACCAGACATATTTTTTTTAAAATTTTTATTGCATTATAGGTTTTGGGGTACATGTGCAGAACGTGCAAGATAGTTGCATAGGTACACACATGGCAGTGTGTTTTGCTGCCTTCCTCCCCTTCACCCACACTTGGCATTCATCCCCAGGCTATTGCTCCCCAGCCCCCTGTGCTGTCCCTCCCCCATTCCCCCAATAGACACCAGTGTGTAGTAGACCCCCTCTCTTTGTCCATGTGTTCTCATTTTTCTCACCCACCTATGAGTGAGTATATGCGGTATTTCTTTTTCTGTTCTTGTGTCAGTTTGCTGAGAATGATGTTCTCCAGAGTCATCCATGTCCTTACAAAGGACACAAACTCATCATTTTTGATTGCTGCATAATATTCCATGGTGTATATGTGCCACATTTTCCCAGTCCAGTCAATCAACATTGGGCATTTGGGTTGGTTCCAGTTCTTTGCTATTGTAAACAGTGCTGCAATGAACATTCGTGTGCATGTGAACCAGACAGAAAATTAACAAGGATATCCAGGGCTTGAACTCAGACCTGGAACAAGCAAACCTGATAGACATTTACAGAACTCTCCATCCCAAATCCACAGAATATACGTTCTTCTCAGCACCACATCACACCTACTCCAAAATTGACCATGTAATTGGAAGTAAAGCAGGCCTCAGCAAATGCAAAACAACTGAAATTTTAACAAACAGTCTCTCAGACCATAGTGCAATCAAGTTAAACCTCAGAATTCAAACTAACTCAGAAACGCACAGCTTCATGGAAACTGAACAACTGGCTCTTGAATGTTGATTGGATAAACAATGAAGTGAAGGTAGAAATAAAGAAGTTCTTCAAAACCAATGAGAAGAAAGACACAACATACCAGAATCTCTGGGACACATTTAAAGCAGTCTCCAGAAAAATATATATAGCAAGAAGTGCCCACATGAGAAGAGTGAAGAGATCTAAAATTGACACCCTCTGGTCAAAATTGAAAGAGCCAGAGAAGCAAGATCAAAAAAACTCAAAACCTGGCAGAAGACAAAAAATAACTAAGATCAGAGCAGAACTGAAGGAGATAGAGACATAAAATCTCTTCAAAAAATCAATAAATCCAAAAGCTGGTTTTTCGAAAAGATCAACAAAATGGGCAGACCACTAATCAGACTGATAGAAAAGAAAAGAGGAAACAACAAAATAGATGCAATAGAAAATGATAAAGGGGAAATCACCACAGATTCCACAGAAATTCAAATCATAGGCCGGGCGCGGTGGCTCAAGCCTGTAATCCCAGCACTTTGGGAGGCCGAGGCGGGTGGATCACGAGGTCAAGAGATCGAGACCATCCTGGCCAACATGGTGAAACCCCGTCTCTACTAAAAATACAAAAAATTAGCTGGGCATGGTGGCACGTGCCTGTAATCCCAGCTACTCAGGAGGCTGAGGCAGGAGAATTGCCTGAACCCAGGAGGCGGAGGTTGCGGTGAGCCGAGATCGCGCCATTGCACTCCAGCCTGGGTAACAAGAGCGAAACTCCGTCTCAAAAAAAAAAAAAAAGAAATTCAAATCATAATCAGAGAATATTACAAACAACTCTATACACATAAACTAGTAAACCTGGAAGAAATGAATAAATTCCTGGACACTTGTGTCCTCTCAAGCCTAAACCAGGAGGAAGCCAAAACTATGAATAGACCAATAACAATGTCTGAAGTCGAGGCATCAATTAAGAGCGTACCAGACAAAGAAAGCCCAGGTCCACATGGGCTCACAGCCGAATTTTACCAGACACGCGAAGAGGAGCTGGTACTAATCCTTCTGAAACTATTCCAAATAATCCAAAAAGAAGGGAAGAGTACCCAGATCATTTTATGAGACCAACATCATCCTGATACCAAAACCCGGCAGAGACTCAACAAGAAAAGAAAACTTCAGGCCAATATCCATGATGAACCTATGTTCATGCAAAAATCTTCCATAAAATACTGGCAAGCCGATCGCAAGAGCACATCAAAAAGCTTATTTATCATGATCAAGTAGGATTCATCCCGGGGATGCAAGTTTGGTTCAACATACGCAAGTGTATAAACGTAATTCACCACATAAACAGAACCAAAAACAAAACCCACATGATTATCCCAATTGACGCCGAGAAGGCATTTGACAAAATGCAACAGGCTTTTGTGATAAAAACCCTCAATAAACTCGGTATTGATGGAACGTATCTCAAAGTAATGAAAGCTATTTACCACAAGCCAACAGCCAATATCATACTTAATGGGCAAAAACTGAAAGCATTCCCTTTGAAATCCGGCAATAGACAAAAATGACCTCTCTCACCACTCCTATTCAATATAGTACTGGAATTTCTAGCCAGAGCAATCAGGCAAGAAAAAGAAATAAATGGTATTCAAATAGAAAAATTGGAAGCCAAATTGTCTCTATTTGCAGACGACATGATAGTATACCTAGAAGACCCCATCACCTCAGCCCAGAAACTTCTGAAAGTGATAAGCAACTTAAGCAAAGTCTCAGGATATAAAATTAATGTGCAAAAATTACAAGCATTCCTATACACCAATAATAGACTTAAAGAGAACCAAATCAAGAACAAACTGTTATTCATAATTGCTAGAAAGGGAATAAAATACCTAGGAATACAACTTACAAGAAACGTAAGGAACGTCTTTAAGAAAAACTACAAACCACTGCTCAACGAAATAAGAGAGGACACAAACAGAGAAACATTCCATGTTCGTGGTTAGGAAGAATCAATATCGTGAAAATGGCTATACTGCCCAAAGTAATTTACACAATCAATGCTATCCCCATCAAACTACCATTGAATTTCTTCACAGAACTGGAAAAAACCACCATGAATTTCATATGGAACCAAAAAAGAGCCCGCATAGCCAAGTCAATTCTAAGCAAAAAGAACACAGCGGGAGGCATCACGCTACCAGACTTCAAACTATACTACAAGGCTACAGTAATCAAAACAGCATGGTACTGGTACCAAAACAGAGATATACACCAATGGAACAGAACAGAGGCATCGGAGGCAACACAACACATCTACAACCATATAATCTTTGATAAACCAGACAAAAACAGGCAATGGGGAAAGGATTCCATATTTAATAAATGGTGTTGGGAAAACTGGCTAGCCATGTGCAGAAAGCAGAAACTGGACCCCTTCCTGACACCTTACACTAAAATTAACTCCAGATGGATTAAAGACTTAAACGTAAGACCTGACACCATAAAAACCCTAGAAGAAAATCTAGGCAAAACCATTCAGGACATGGGATTAGGCAAGGACTTCATGAACAAAACACCAAAAGCATTGGCAACAAAAGCCAAAATAGACAAATGGGACCTAATCAAACTCCACAGCTTCTGCACGGCAAAACAAACAGTCACTAGAGTGAATCGGCAACCATCAGAATGGGAAAAAATCTTTGCAGTTTACACATCTGAGAAAGGGTTGATATCCAGAATTTACAAAGAACTCAAACAGATTTACAGGAAAAAAACAAACAAGCCCATTCAAAAATGAGCAAAGGATATGAACAGAAACTTTACAAAAGAAGACATACATGAGGCTAACAAACATATGAAAAAGTGCTCATCATCATTGGTCATTAGAGAGATGCAAATCAAAACCACATTGAGATACCATCTCACACCAGTTAGAATGGCGATCATTAAAAAATCTGGAGACAGCAGATGCTGGAGAGGATGTGGAGAAATAGGAACACTCTTACACTGTTGGTGGGAGTGTAAATTAGTTCAACCATTGTGGAAGACAATGTGGCAATTCCTCAGGGACCTAGAAATAGAAATTCCATTTGACCCAGCAATCCCATTACTGGGTATCTATCCAAAGGACTATAAATCGTTCTACTATAAGGACACATGCACACGAAGGTTCATTGCAGCACCGTTTACAATAGCAAAGACCTGGAACCAACCCAAATGCCCAACGATGATAGACTGGACTGGGAAAATGTGGCACATATACACCATGGAATATTATGCAGCAATAAAAAATGATGAGTTTGTGTCCTTTGTAGGGACATGGATGAATCTGGAGAACATCATTCTCAGCAAACTGACACAAGAACAGAAAAAGAAATAAATGGTATTCAAATAGAAAAATTGGAAGCCAAATTGTCTCTATTTGCAGACGACATGATAGTATACCTAGAAGACCCCATCACCTCAGCCCAGAAACTTCTGAAAGTGATAAGCAACTTAAGCAAAGTCTCAGGATATAAAATTAATGTGCAAAAATTACAAGCATTCCTATACACCAATAATAGACTTAAAGAGAACCAAATCAAGAACAAACTGTTATTCATAATTGCTAGAAAGGGAATAAAATACCTAGGAATACAACTTACAAGAAACGTAAGGAACGTCTTTAAGAAAAACTACAAACCACTGCTCAACGAAATAAGAGAGGACACAAACAGAGAAACATTCCATGTTCGTGGTTAGGAAGAATCAATATCGTGAAAATGGCTATACTGCCCAAAGTAATTTACACAATCAATGCTATCCCCATCAAACTACCATTGAATTTCTTCACAGAACTGGAAAAAACCACCATGAATTTCATATGGAACCAAAAAAGAGCCCGCATAGCCAAGTCAATTCTAAGCAAAAAGAACACAGCGGGAGGCATCACGCTACCAGACTTCAAACTATACTACAAGGCTACAGTAATCAAAACAGCATGGTACTGGTACCAAAACAGAGATATACACCAATGGAACAGAACAGAGGCATCGGAGGCAACACAACACATCTACAACCATATTATCTTTGATAAACCAGACAAAAACAGGCAATGGGGAAAGGATTCCATATTTAATAAATGGTGTTGGGAAAACTGGCTAGCCATGTGCAGAAAGCAGAAACTGGACCCCTTCCTGACACCTTACACTAAAATTAACTCCAGATGGATTAAAGACTTAAACGTAAGACCTGACACCATAAAAACCCTAGAAGAAAATCTAGGCAAAACCATTACTGGGTATCTATCCAAAGGACTATAAATCGTTCTACTATAAGGACACATGCACACGAAGGTTCATTGCAGCACCGTTTACAATAGCAAAGACCTGGAACCAACCCAAATGCCCAACGATGATAGACTGGACTGGGAAAATGTGGCACATATACACCATGGAATATTATGCAGCAATAAAAAATGATGAGTTTGTGTCCTTTGTAGGGACATGGATGAATCTGGAGAACATCATTCTCAGCAAACTGACACAAGAACAGAAAAAGAAATACCGCATATACTCACACATAGGTGGGTGAGAAAAATAAGAACACATGGACACAGAGAGGCGGTCTACTATACACTGGGGACTGTTGGGGGGAATGGGGGAGGGACAGTGGGGGCTGGGGGATAGCCAGGGATGAATACCAAGTGTGGGTGAGGGGGAGGAAAGCAGCAAAGCACACTGCCATGTGTGTACATATGCAACTATCTTGCTCGTTCCGCACATGTGCCCCCAAACCTATAATGCAACAAAAATTAAAAAAATAAATAAAAATAAAAAAAAAAAAAAAAAAAAAAAAAAAAAAAAAAAAAAAAAAAAAAAAAAAAAAAAAAAAAAAAAAAAAAAAAAAAAAAAAAAAAAAAAAAAAAAAAAAAAAAAAAAAAAAAAAAAAAAAAAAAAAAAAAAAAAAAAAAAAAAAAAAAAAAAAAAAAAAAAAAAAAAAAAAAAAAAAAAAAAAAAAAAAAAAAAAAAAAAAAAAAAAAAAAAAAAAAAAAAAAAAAAAAAAAAAAAAAAAAAAAAAAAAAAAAAAAAAAAAAAAAAAAAAAAAAAAAAAAAAAAAAAAAAAAAAAAAAAAAAAAAAAAAAAAAAAAAAAAAAAAAAAAAAAAAAAAAAAAAAAAAAAAAAAAAAAAAAAAAAAAAAAAAAAAAAAAAAAAAAAAAAAAAAAAAAAAAAAAAAAAAAAAAAAAAAAAAAAAAAAAAAAAAAAAAAAAAAAAAAAAAAAAAAAAAAAAAAAAAAAAAAAAAAAAAAAAAAAAAAAAAAAAAAAAAAAAAAAAAAAAAAAAAAAAAAAAAAAAAAAAAAAAAAAAAAAAAAAAAAAAAAAAAAAAAAAAAAAAAAAAAAAAAAAAAAAAAAAAAAAAAAAAAAAAAAAAAAAAAAAAAAAAAAAAAAAAAAAAAAAAAAAAAAAAAAAAAAAAAAAAAAAAAAAAAAAAAAAAAAAAAAAAAAAAAAAAAAAAAAAAAAAAAAAAAAAAAAAAAAAAAAAAAAAAAAAAAAAAAAAAAAAAAAAAAAAAAAAAAAAAAAAAAAAAAAAAAAAAAAAAAAAAAAAAAAAAAAAAAAAAAAAAAAAAAAAAAAAAAAAAAAAAAAAAAAAAAAAAAAAAAAAAAAAAAAAAAAAAAAAAAAAAAAAAAAAAAAAAAAAAAAAAAAAAAAAAAAAAAAAAAAAAAAAAAAAAAAAAAAAAAAAAAAAAAAAAAAAAAAAAAAAAAAAAAAAAAAAAAAAAAAAAAAAAAAAAAAAAAAAAAAAAAAAAAAAAAAAAAAAAAAAAAAAAAAAAAAAAAAAAAAAAAAAAAAAAAAAAAAAAAAAAAAAAAAAAAAAAAAAAAAAAAAAAAAAAAAAAAAAAAAAAAAAAAAAAAAAAAAAAAAAAAAAAAAAAAAAAAAAAAAAAAAAAAAAAAAAAAAAAAAAAAAAAAAAAAAAAAAAAAAAAAAAAAAAAAAAAAAAAAAAAAAAAAAAAAAAAAAAAAAAAAAAAAAAAAAAAAAAAAAAAAAAAAAAAAAACAGGCTTTTCCAGCAGTATTCCCACATATAACGAAATAGCAGTAAAACTATGCCTAAAACACAGAAGCTACTTAACCTTCAATCTGTTCTGCTGTGCGTTTGTTCAGCTTAGTGAGTTAAATCTCCCTTTAGATTCAGGAGATAGAAACACGTTTCTGGCAAAAGCTGCGTTTGGACAATCCTGAGTGAATGGGAGTATACGCTTTCAGGAGAACTCTCTGCTTCTAAAATCAAAACGGAGCCAAATAACGGAACGTTTGTCAATGTGTGCATTCAACTTAAATAGTAAAACTCGTGTGTTGAAGGAGAAGTCCGGAAACGCTTTCTGTGGAGAGATCTCAAAACACGTCATTCAAGCAGTATTTTCGCATATACCGAAATAGCAGAAAAACTCTGCCTAAAACACAGAAGAAACGTATCCTTCAATCTGCTCTGCTGTGCGTCTGTTCAGCTAAGTGAGTTAAATCTCCCTTTAGATTCAGGAGTTGGAAACACGTTTCTGGCAAGAGCTTCCTTTGGACATTCCTGAGAGAATGGGAGTAAATGCTTTAAGGAGAACTCTCTGCTTCTAAAACAAAAACGGAGCTAGCTTAGAGAACGGTTGTCAATGTGTGCATTCAACTTACAGAGTTAAACTCGTGGGTTGAAGGAAAAGTCTGGAAACGCTTTCTGTGAAGAGATCTCAAAACAGGCCTTAACAGCAGTATTCCAGCATATAACAAAATAGCAGAAAAACTCTGCCTAAAACACAGAACCAAGGTAAGCTTCAATCTGCTCTGCTGTGCGTTTGTTCAGCTAACTGAGTTGAATCTCCCTTTAGATTCAGAAGTTAGAAACAGGTTTCTGGCAAGAGCTTCGTTTGGACAATTCTGAGTGAATGGGAGTATACGCTTTAAGAACTCTCTGCTTCTAAAACCAAAACGGAGCTAGCTAAGAGAACGGTTGTCAAAGTGTGCATTCAACTTAGAGAGTAAAACTCTTGTGTTGAAGGGAAAGTCTGGAAATGCTTTCTGGGGAGAGATCTCAAAACAAGCCTTTACAGCAGTATTCCCGCATATAAAGAAATAGCAGTAAAACTCTGCCTAAAGCACAGAAGCAAAGTATCCTTCAATCTGCTCTGCTGTGCCTTTGTTCGGCTAAGTGAGATAAATCTCCCTTAAGATTCAGAAATTAGAAACAGGTTTCTGGCAAGAGCTGCCTTTGGACATTCCTCAGTGAATGGGAGTATATGTTGTAAGGAGAACTCTCTGCTTCTAAAACCAAAACGGAGCTACCTAACAGAATGGTTTTCAATGTGTGCATTGAATTTACAGAATTAAACTCCTGGGTTGAAGGGGAAGTCTGGAAACATTTTCTGTGGAGAGATCTCAAAACAGGCCTTCAAAGCAGTATTCCCGCATATAACGAAATCGCAGTAAAACTCTGCTTAAAACACAGAAGGAACGTACCCTTCAATCTGATCTGGTGTGCATTTGTTCAGCTAAGTGAGTTAAATCTACCTTTAGATTCAGGAGTTAGAAACATGTTTCTGGCAAGAGCTGCGTTTGGACATTACTGAGTGAATAGGAATATATGCTGTAAGGAGAACTCTGCTTCTAAAATCAAAACGGAGCTAGCTTAGAGAACGGTTGTCAATGTGCATTCAACTTACAGAGTTAAACTTGTGTTGAAGGAAGTCTGGAAACATTTTCTGTGGAGAGATCTCAAAACAGGCCTTAACAGCAGTATTCCGCATATAATGAAATAGCAGTAAAACTCTGCCTAAAACACAGAAGCAACGTATCCTTCAATCTACTCTGATGTGCGTTTGTTCAGCTAAGTGAGTTACATCTCCTTTAGATTCAGAAGTTAGAAACAGGTTTCTGGCAAGAGCTGCCTTTGGACATTCCTGAGTGAATGGGAGTATATGTTGTAAGGAGAACTCTCTGCTTCTAAAACCAAAACGGAGCTACCTAACAGAATGGTTTTCAATGTGTGCATTGAATTTACAGAGTTAAACTCATGTGTTGAAGGGAAGTCTGGAAACATTTTCTGTGGAGAGATCTCAAAACAGGCCTTCAAAGCAGTATTCCGCATATAACGAAATAGCAGTAAAACTCTGCCTAAAACACAGAAGCAACAATCCTTCAATCTACTCTGCTGTGCATTTGTTCAGCTAAGTGAGTTACATCTCCCTTTAGATTCTGGAGTTAGAAACATTTCTGGCAAGAGCTGCATTTGGACATTCTGAGTGAATGGGAGTAAATGCTGTAAGGAGAACTCTGCTTCTAAAATCAAAACGGAGCTACCTAACAGAATGGTTTTCAATGTGTGCATTCAACGTACAGAGTTAAACTTGTGTTGAAGGAAGTCTGGAAACATTTTCTGTGGAGAGATCTCAAAACAGGCCTTAACAGCAGTATTCCGCATATAATGAAATAGCAGTAAAACTCTGCCTAAAACACAGAAGAAACGTATCCTTCAATCTACTCTGATGTGCGTTTGTTCAGCTAAGTGAGTTACATCTCCCTTTAGATTCAGAAGTTAGAAACAGGTTTCTGGCAAGAGCTGCATTTGGACATTCTGAGTGAATGGGAATATATGCTGTAAGGAGAAATCCATGTTTCTAAAACCAAAACAGAGCTACCTAACAGAATGGTTTTCAATGTGTGCATTCAATTAACAGAGTAAAACTCTTGTGTTGAAGGAAGTCTGGAAACTTTCTGTGGAGATCTCAAAACAGGCCTTCAAAGCAGTATTCCGCATATAACGAAATAGCAGTAAAACTCTGCCTAAAACACAGAAGCAACCAATCTTTCAATCTACTCTGCTGTGCGTTTGTTCAGCTAAGTGAGTTAAATCTCCCTTTAGATTCAGGAGTTAGAAACAGTTTCTGGCAAGAGCTGCATTTGGACATTCTGAGTGAATGGGAATATATGCTGTAAGGAGAAATCCATGTTTCTAAAACCAAAACGAGCTACCTAACAGAATGGTTGTCAATGTGCATTTAACTTACAGAGTTAAACTCTGTGTTGAAGGGAAGTCTGGAAACTTTCTGTGGAGATCTCAAAACAGGCCTTCAGCAGTATTCCGCATATAACAAAATAGCAGTAAAACTCTGCCTAAAACACAGAAGCAACAATCCTTCAATCTACTCTGCTGTGCATTTGTTCAGCTAAGTGAGTTAAATCTCCTTTAGATTCAGAAGTTAGAAACAGGTTTCTGGCAAGAGCTGCTTTGGACATTCTGAGTGAATGGGAGTATATGCTGTAAGAACTCTCTGCTTCTAAAACCAAAACAGAGCTACCTAACAGAATGGTTTTCAATGTGTGCATTCAATTAACAGAGTAAAACTCTTGTGTTGAAGGGAAGTCTGGAAACTTTCTGTGGAGATCTCAAAACAGGCCTTCAGCAGTATTCCGCATATAACGAAATAGCAGTGAAACTCTGCCTAAAACACAGAAGCAACGTAACCTTCAATCTGTTCTGCTGTGCGTTTGTTCAGCTAAGTGAGTTAAATCTTACTGTAGATTCAGGAGTTAGAAACACGTTTCTGGCAAGAGCTGCGTTTGGACAATTCTGAGTGAATGGGATTATTCGCTTTAAGAACTCTCTGCTTCTAATATCAACACGGAGCTACCTAACAGAAGGGTTGTCAATGTGTGCATTCAACTTACATAGTAAAACCCTTGTGTTGAAGGGGAAGTCTGGAAACGCTTTCTTTGGAGAGATCTCAAAACAGGCCTTTCCAGCAATATTCCCGCATATAACAAAATATCAGTAAAACTCTGCCTAAAACACAAAAGCAACGTATGTTTCAATCTACTCTGATGTGCGTTTGTTCAGTTAAGTGAGTTAAATCTGCCTTTAGATTCAGGAGTTAGAAACAAGTTTCTGGCAAGAGCTGCATTTGGACATTGCTGAGTGAATGGGAGTATATGTTGTAAGGAGAACTCTCTGCTTCTAAAATCAAAACGGAGCTACCTAACAGAACGGTTGTCAATGTGCATTTAACTTACAGAGTTAAACACATGTGTTGAAGGGGAAGTCTGGAAACCATTTTGTGGAGAGATCTCAAAACAGGCCTTCAAAGCAGTATTCCCGCATATAAAGAAATAGCAGTAAAACTCTGCCTAAAACACAGAAGCAACAATCCTTCAATCTACTCTGCTGTGCTTTGTTCAGCTAAGTGAGTTAAATCCCTTTAGATTCAGGAGTTAGAGACACATTTCTGGCAAGAGCTGCTTTGGACATTCTGAGTGAATGGGAGTATATGCTTTAAGGAGAACTCTGCTTCTAAAACCAAAACAGCTACCTAACAGAAGGTTGTCAATGTGCATTCAACTTACAGAGTTAAACTCTTGTGTTGAAGGAAAGTCTGGAAACGCTTTCTGTGAAGAGATGTCAAAACAGGCCTTACCAGCAGTATTCCCGCATATAACAAAATAGAAGTAAAACTCTGCCTAAAACACAGAAGCAACCAATCCTTCAATCTGTTCTGCTGTGCGTTTGTTCAGCTAAGTGAGTTAAATCTCCCTTTAGATTCAGGAGTTAGAAACACGTTTCTGGCAAGAGCTGCCTTTGGACATTCTGAGTGAATGGGAGTATATGCTGTAAGAGAACTCTCTGCTTCTAAAACCAAAACGAGCTACCTAACAGAACGGTTGTCAATGTGCATTCAACTTACAGAGTTAAACTCTGTGTTGAAGGAAGTCTGGAAATGCTTTCTGTGGAGAGATCTCAAAACAGGCCTTTCAGCAATATTCCGCATATAACAAAATAGCAGTAAACTCTGCCTAAAACACAGAAGCAACATCCTTCAATCTGCTCTGCTGTGCTTTGTTCAGCTAAGTGAGTTAAATCTCCCTTTAGATTCAGGAGTTAGAAACATGTTTCTGGCAAGAGCTGCATTTGGACATTCTGAGTGAATGGGAATATATGCTGTAAGGAGAACTCTCTGCTTCTAAAACCAAAACAAGCTACCTAACAGAATGGTTGTCAATGTGTGCATTCAACTTACAGAGTTAAACTCATGTGTTGAAGGAAGTCTGGAAACTTTCTGTGGAGAGATCTCAAAACAGGCCTTTCCAGCAGTATTCCGCATATAACAAAATAGCAGTAAAACTCTGCCTAAAACACAGAAGCAACATCCTTCAATCTGCTCTGCTGTGCGTTTGTTCAGCTAAGTGAGTTAAATCTCCCTTTAGATTCAGGAGTTAGAAACACGTTTCTGGCAAGAGCTGCGTTTGGACATTCCTGAGTGAATGGGAGTATATGCTTTAAGGAGAACTCTGCTTCTAAAACCAAAACGAGCTACCTAACAGAACGGTTGTCAATGTGTGCATTCAACTTACAGAGTTAAACTCTTGTGTTGAAGGAAAGTCTGGAAATGCTTTCTGGGAGAGATCTCAAAACAGGCCTTTCAGCAGTATTCCGCATATAATGAAATAGCAGTAAAACTCTGCCTAAAACACAGAAGCAACGTATCCTTCAATCTGCTCTGCTGTGCGTTTGTTCAGCTAAGTGAGTTAAATCTCCTTTAGATTCAGGAGTTAGAAACACGTTTCTGGCAAGAGCTGCATTTGGACATTCTGAGTGAATGGGAGTATATGTTGTAAGGAGAACTCTGCTTCTAAAACCAAAACCGAGCTACCTAACAGAACGGTTGTCAATGTGCATTCAACTTACAGAGTTAAACTCATGTGTTGAAGGGAAAGTCTGGAAACGTTTTTTGTGGAGAGTTCCCAAAACAGGCCTTTCCAGCACTATTCCGCATATAATGAAATAGCAGTAAACTCTGCCTAAAACACAGAAGCAACATATCCTTCAATCTGCTCTGCTGTGCGTTTGTTCAGCTAAGTGAGTTAAATCTCCTTTAGATTCAGGAGTTAGAAACACGCTTCTATCAAGAGCTGCGTTTGGACATTCCTGAGTGAATGGGAGTATATGCTGTAAGGAGAACTCTCTCCTTCTAAAACCAAAATGGAGCAACCTAACTAAATGGTTGTCAAGGTGTGCATTCAACTTACAGTGTTAAAATCGTGTGTTTAAATGGAAGTCTGGAAACGCTTTCTGTGAAGAGATGTCAAAACAGGCCTTTCCAGAAGTATTCCCGCATACAACGAAATAGCAGTGAAACTCTGCCTAAAACACAGAAGCAACGTAACCTTCAATCTGTTCTGCTGTGCGTTTGTTCAGCTAAGTGAGTTAAATCTTACTGTAGATTCAGGAGTTAGAAACACGTTTCTGGCAAGAGCTGCGTTTGGACAATTCTGAGTTAATGGGAATATACGCTTTAAGAACTCTCTGCTTCTAAAATCAAAACGGAGCTACATGACAGAATGGTTGTCAATGTGTGCATTCAACTTACATAGTAAAACCCTTGTGTTGAAGGGAAGCCTGGAAAGGTTTTCTGTGGAGAGATCTCAAAACAGGCCTTTCCAGCAGTATTCCCGCATATAACAAAATAGCAGTAAAACTCTGCCTAAAACACAGAAGCAACATATCCTTCAATCTTCTCTGCTGTGCGTTTTTCAGATAAGTGAGTTAAATCCCTTTAGATTCAGGAGTTAGAAACACGTTTCTGGCAAGAGCTGCGTTTGGACATTCCTGAGTGAATGGGAGTATATGCTGTAAGGAGAACTCTCTCCTTCTAAAACCAAAATGGAGCTACCTAACTAAATGGTTGTCAAGGTGTGCATTCAACTTACAGAGTTAAAATCGTGTGTTTAAGTGGAAGTCTGGAAACGCTTTCTGTGAAGAGATGTCAAAACAGGCCTTTCCAGAAGTATTCCCGCATATAACGAAATAGCAGTGAAACTCTGCCTAAAACACAGAAGCAACGTAACCTTCAATCTGTTCTGCTGTGCGTTTTTCAGATAAGTGAGTTAAATCCCTTTAGATTCAGGAGTTAGAAACACGTTTCTGGCAAGAGCTGCGTTTGGACAATTCTGAGTGAATGGGAGTATACGCTTTAAGAACTCTCTGCTTCTAATATCAACACGGAGCTACCTAACAGAATGGTTGTCAATGTGTGCATTCAACTTACAGAGTTAAACTCGTGTGGTGAATGGGAAGTCTGGAAACGCTTTCTATGGAGAGATCTCAAAACAGGCCTTTCCAGCACTATTCCGCATATAACAAAATAGCAGTAAAACTCTGCCTAAAACACAGAAGCAACGTAATCCTTCAATCTACTCTGATGTGCGCTTGTTCAGTTAAGTGAGTTAAATCTGCCTTTAGATTCAGGAGTTAGAAACAAGTTTCTGGCAAGAGCTGCGTTTGGACATTGCTGAGTGAATGGGAAAATATGCTGTAATGAGAAATCTAGGCTTCTAAAACCAAAACGGAGCTACCTAACAGAATGGTTGTCAATGTGTGCATTGAATTTACAGAATTAAACTCCTGTGTTGAAGGGGAAGTCTGGAAACATTTTCTGTGGAGAGATCTCAAAACAGGCCTTCAAAGCAGTATTCTCGCATATAACGAAATAGCAGTAAAACTCTGCCTAAAACACAGAAGCAACGTACCCTTCAATCTGATCTGGTGTGCATTTGTTCAGCTAAGTGAGTTAAATATCCCTTTAGATTCAGGAGTTAGAAACATGTTTCTGGCAAGAGCTGCATTTGGACATTACTGAGTGAATGGGAATATATGCTGTAATGAGAAATCTAGGCTTCTAAAACCAAAGCGGAGCTACCTAACAGAACGGTTGTCAATGTGTGCATTCAACTTACAGACTAAAACTCTTGTGTTGAAGGGAAAGTCTGGAAACACTTTCTGTGGAGAGATCTCAAAACAGGCCTTAGCAGCAGTATTCCCGCATATAACAATATAGCAGTAAAACTCCCCCTAGAGCACAGAAGCAACCAATCTTTCAATCTACTCTGCTGTGCGATTGTTCAGCTAAGTGAGTTAAATCTCCCTTTAGATTTAAAAGTTAGAAACAAGTTTCTGGCAAGAGCTGCGTTTGGACATTTCTGAGTGAATGGGAGAATATGTTGTAAGGAGAACTCTCTGCTTCTAAAATCAAAACGGAGCTACCTAACAAAACGGTTGTCAATGTGCATTTAACTTACAGAGTTAAACTCATGTGTTGAAGGGAAATTCTGGAAACGCTTTCTGTGAAGAGATGTCAAAACAGGCCTTTCAAGAAGTATTCCCACATATAACGAAATAGCAGTGAAACTCTGCCTAAAACACAGAAGCAACGTAACCTTCAATCTGTTCTG
Source organism: Saguinus midas (assembly GCA_021498475.1). NCBI lineage: Eukaryota > Metazoa > Chordata > Mammalia > Primates > Cebidae > Saguinus > Saguinus midas. The sequence continues at coordinate 136,922,994 of CM038393.1, forward strand.
TTGTGCGTTTGTTCAGCTAAGTGAGTTAAATCTTACTGTAGATTCAGGAGTTAGAAACACGTTTCTGGCAAGAGCTGCGTTTGGACAATTCTGAGTGAATGGGAGTATACGCTTTAAGAACTCTCTGCTTCTAATATCAACACGGAGCTACCTAACAGAAGGGTTGTCAATGTGTGCATTCAGCTTACATAGTAAAACCCTTGTGTTGAAGGGGAAGTCTGGAAATGCTTTCTTTGGAGAGATCCCGAAACAGGCCTTTCCAGCAATATTCCCGCATATAACAAAATATCAGTAAAACTCTGCCTAAAACACAAAAGCAACGTATGTTTCAATCTACTCTGATGTGCATTTGTTCAGTTAAGTGAGTTAAATCTGCCTTTAGATTCAGGAATTAGAAACAAGTTTCTGGCAAGAGCTGCATTTGGACATTTCTGAGTAAATGGGAGTATATGTTGTAAGGAGAACCCTGCTTCTAAAACCAAAACGGAGCTACCTAACAGAATGGTTGTCAATGTGCATTTAACTTACAGAGTTAAACACATGTGTTGAAGGGGAAGTCTGGAAACCATTTTGTGGAGAGATCTCAAAACAGGCCTTCAAAGCAGTATTCCCGCATATAAAGAAATAGCAGTAAAACTCTGCCTAAAACACAGAAGCAACGTACCCTTCAATCTGATCTGCTGTGCATTTGTTCAGCTAAGTGAGTTACATCTCCCTTTAGATTCAGGAGTTAGAAACATGTTTCTGGCAAGAGCAGCATTTGGACATTACTGAGTGAATGGGAATACATGCCATAATGAGAAACCTAGGTTTGTAAAACCAAAACAATGCTACCTAACAGAACGGTTGTCAATGTGTGCATTCAACTTACAGAGTAAAACTCTTGTGTTGAAGGGAAAGTCTGGAAATGCTTTCTGGGGAGAGATCTCAAAACAGGCCTTTCCAGCAGTATTCCCGCATATAACGAAATAGCAGTGAAACTCTGCCTAAAACACAGAAGCAACGTATCCTTCAATCTGCTCTGCTGTGCCTTTGTTCAGCTAAGTGAGTTAAATCTCCCTTTAGATTCAGGAGTTAGAAACACGTTTCTGGCAAGAGCTGCCTTTTGGACATTCCTGAGTTAATGGGAGTAAATGCTGTAAGAGAACTCTCTGCTTCTAAAACCAAAACAGCTACCTAACAGAACGGTTGTCAATGTGTGCATTCAACTTACAGAGTTAAACTCTTGTGTTGAAGGGTAAGTCTGGAAACGCTTTCTGTGGAGAGATCTCAAAACAGGCCTTTCCAGCAATATTCCCGCATATAACAAAATAGCAGTAAAACTCTGCCTAAAACACAGAAGCAACGTATCCTTCAATCTGCTCTGCTGTGCGTTTGTTCAGCTAAGTGAGTTAAATCTCCCTTTAGATTCAGGAGTTAGAGACACATTTCTGGCAAGAGCTGCATTTGGACATTTCTGAGTGAATGGGAGTATATGTTGTAAGGAGAACTCTCTGCTTCTAAAATCAAAACGGAGCTACCTAACAGAATGGTTGTCAATGTGCATTTAACTTACAGAGTTAAACTCATGTGTTGAAGGAAAGTCTGGAAAGCTTTCTGTGGAGAGATCTCAAAACAGGCCTTTCAGCAGTATTCCGCATATAACGAAATAGCAGTAAAACTCTGCCTAAAACACAGAAGCAACATATCCTTCAATCTTCTCTGCTGTGCGTTTGTTCAGCTAAGTGAGTTAAATCTCCCTTTAGATTCAGGAGTTAAAAACACGGTTCTGGCAAGAGCTGCGTTTGGACATTACTGAGTGAATGGGAGTATATGCTGTAAGAGAACTCTGCTTCTAAAACCAAAATGGAGCTACCTAACAGAATGGTTGTCAATGTGCATTCAACTTACAGAGTTAAACTCGTGTGTTGAAGGGAAGTCTGGAAACGCTTTCTGTGGAGAGATCTCAAACAGGCCTTTCCAGCAGTATTCCGCATATAAGAAATAGCAGTGAAACTCTGCCTAAAACACAGAAGCAACGTAACCTTCAATCTGTTCTGCTGTGCGTTTGTTCAGCTAAGTGAGTTAAATCTTACTGTAGATTCAGGAGTTAGAAACACGTTTCTGGCAAGAGCTGCGTTTGGACAATTCTGAGTTAATGGGAATATATGCTTTAAGAACTCTCTGCTTCTAAAATCAAAACGGAGCTACATGACAGAATGGTTGTCAATGTGTGCATTCAACTTACATAGTAAAACCCTTGTGTTGAAGGGAAGCCTGGAAAGGTTTTTTGTGGAGAGTTCCCAAAACAGGCCTTTCCAGCACTATCCCCGCATATAACAAATATCACTAAAACTCTGCCTAAAACACAAAAGCAACATATCCTTCAATCTTCTCTGCTGTGCATTTGTTCAGCTAAGTGAGTTAAATCTCCCTTTAGATTCAGGAGTTAAAAACACGCTTCGAGAAAGAGCTGCGTTTGGACATTCCTGAGTGAATGGGAGTATATGCTGTAAGGAGAACTCTCTCCTTCTAAAACCAAAATGGAGCTACCTAACTAAATGGTTGTCAAGGTGTGCATTCAACTTACAGAGTTAAACTCGTGTGTTTAAGGGAAGTCTGGAAACGCTTTCTGTGAAGAGATGTCAAAACAGGCCTTTCCAGAAGTATTCCCGCATATAACGAAATAGCAGTGAAACTCTGCCTAAAACACAGAAGCAACGTAACCTTCAATCTGTTCTGCTGTGCGTTTGTTCAGCTAAGTGAGTTAAATCTCCTTTAGATTCAGGAGTTAGAAACACGTTTCTGGCAAGAGCTGCATTTGGACAATTCTGAGTGAATGGGAATATATGCTGTAAGAACTCTCTGCTTCTAAAACCAAAACGGAGCTACCTAACAGAATGGTTGTCAATGTGTGCATTCAACTTACAGAGTTAAACTCTTGTGTTGAAGGAAAGTCTGGAAACGCTTTCTGTGGAGAGATCTCAAAACAGGCCTTTCAGCAGTATTCCCGCATATAACGAAATAGCAGTGAAACTCTGCCTAAAACACAGAAGCAACGTAACCTTCAATCTGTTCTGCTGTGCGTTTGTTCAGCTAAGTGAGTTAAATCTCCTTTAGATTCAGGAGTTAGAAACACGTTTCTGGCAAGAGCTGCATTTGGACAATTCTGAGTGAATGGGAATATATGCTGTAAGAACTCTCTGCTTCTAAAACCAAAACGGAGCTACCTAACAGAATGGTTGTCAATGTGTGCATTCAACTTACAGAGTTAAACTCTTGTGTTGAAGGAAAGTCTGGAAACGCTTTCTGTGGAGAGATCTCAAAACAGGCCTTCCAGCAGTATTCCGCATATAACAAATAGCAGTAAAACTCTGCCTAAAACACAGAAGCAACATCCTTCAATCTGCTCTGCTGTGCGTTTTTCAGATAAGTGAGTTAAATCTCCTTTAGATTTAAAAGTTAGAAACAAGTTTCTGGCAAGAGCTGCATTTGGACAATTCTGAGTGAATGGGATATATGCTGTAATGAGAAATCTAGGCTTCTAAAACCAAAACAAGCTACCTAACAGAAGGTTGTCAATGTGTGCATTCAATTACAGAGTTAAACTGTGTTGAAGGGAAAGTCTGGAAATGCTTTCTGGAGAGATCTCAAAACAGGCCTTCAGCAGTATTCCGCATATAACAAAATAGCAGTAAACTCTGCCTAAAACACAGAAGCAACGTAATCCTTCAATCTACTCTGATGTGCGTTTGTTCAGTTAAGTGAGTTAAATCTCCTTTAGATTCAGGAGTTAGAAACAGTTTCTGGCAAGAGCTGCTTTGGACATTCTGAGTGAATGGGAGTATGCTGTAAGGAGAAATCTGCTTCTAAAACCAAAAGAGCTACCTAACAGAAGGTTGTCAATGTGTGCATTCAATTACAGAGTTAAACTGTGTGTTGAAGGGAAGTCTGGAAAGCTTTCTGTGGAGATCTCAAAACAGGCCTTTCCAGCAGTATTCCGCATATAATGAAATAGCAGTAAACTCTGCCTAAACACAGAAGCAACGTATCTTCAATCTGCTCTGCTGTGTTTGTTCAGCTAAGTGAGTTAAATCTCCTTTAGATTCAGGAGTTAGAAACATTTCTGGCAAGAGCTGCTTTGGACATTCTGAGTGAATGGGAGTATGCTGTAAGGAGAACTCTCTGCTTCTAAAATCAAAACGGAGCTACCTAACAGAATGGTTGTCAATGTGTGCATTCAACTTACAGAGTTAAACTCGTGTGTTGAAGGGAAGTCTGGAAACGCTTTCTGTGAGAGATCTCAAAACAGGCCTTTCAGCAGTATTCCGCATATAACGAAATAGCAGTAAAACTCTGCCTAAAACACAGAAGCAACGTACCTTCAATCTGATCTGCTGTGCTTTGTTCAGCTAAGTGAGTTAAATCTCCTTTAGATTCAGGAGTTAGAAACATGTTTCTGGCAAGAGCTGCGTTTGGACATTTCTGAGTGAATGGGAATATATGCTGTAATGAGAAATCTAGGCTTCTAAAACCAAAACAGAGCTACCTAACAGAAGGTTGTCAATGTGTGCATTCAACTTACAGAGTAAAACTCTTGTGTTGAAGGGAAGTCTGGAAACGCTTTCTGTGGAGAGATCTCAAAACAGGCCTTACCAGCAGTATTCCGCATATAACAAAATAGCAGTAAAACTCTGCCTAAAACACAGAAGCAACGATCCTTCAATCTGTTCTGCTGTGCGTTTGTTCAGCTAAGTGAGTTAAATCTCCTTTAGATTCAGGAGTTAGAAACAAGTTTCTGGCAAGAGCTGCGTTTGGACATTCTGAGTGAATGGGAGTATATGCTTTAAGAACTCTGCTTCTAAAACCAAAACGAGCTACCTAACAGAAGGGTTGTCAATGTGTGCATTCAACTTACAGAGTTAAACTCTTGTGTTGAAGGGAAGTCTGGAAACGCTTTCTGGAGAGATCTCAAAACAGGCCTTACCAGCAGTATTCCCGCATATAACAAAATAGAAGTAAAACTCTGCCTAAAACACAGAAGCAACGTATCCTTCAATCTGCTCTGCTGTGCGTTTGTTCAGCTAAGTGAGTTACATCTCCCTTTAGATTCAGGAGTTAGAAACATTTCTGGCAAGAGCTGCATTTGGACATTTCTGAGTGAATGGGAGTATATGTTGTAAGGAGAACTCTCTCCTTCTAAAACCAAAACAGCTACCTAACAGAACGGTTGTCAATGTGCATTTAACTTACAGAGTTAAACTCATGTGTTGAAGGAAAGTCTGGAAACGCTTTCTGTGGAGAGATCTCAAAACAGGCCTTTCCAGCAGTATTCCGCATATAACGAAATAGCAGTGAAACTCTGCCTAAAACACAGAAGCAACATATCCTTCAATCTACTCTGCTGTGCTTTGTTCAGCTAAGTGAGTTAAATCTCCTTTAGATTCAGGAGTTAGAAACACGTTTCTGGCAAGAGCTGCTTTTGGACATTCCTGAGTGAATGGGAGTATATGCTGTAAGGAGAACTCTCTCCTTCTAAAACCAAAATGGAGCTACCTAACAGAACGGTTGTCAATGTGCATTTAACTTACAGAGTTAAACTCATGTGTTGAAGGGAAAGTCTGGAAACATTTTCTGTGGAGAGATCTCAAAACAGGCCTTTCCAGCAGTATTCCCGCATATAACGAAATAGCAGTGAAACTCTGCCTAAAACACAGAAGCAACATATCCTTCAATCTTCTCTGCTGTGCGTTTGTTCAGCTAAGTGAGTTAAATCTCCTTTAGATTCAGGAGTTAGAAACACGTTTCTGGCAAGAGCTGCGTTTGGACATTCCTGAGTGAATGGGAGTATATGCTGTAAGGAGAACTCTCTCCTTCTAAAACCAAAATGGAGCTACCTAACTAAATGGTTGTCAAGGTGTGCATTCAACACAGAGTTAAACTGTGTTGAAGGGAAGTCTGGAAACTTTCTGTGGAGAGATCTCAAAACAGGCCTTTCCAGCAGTATTCCGATATAACGAAATAGCAGTGAAACTCTGCCTAAAACACAGAAGCAACGTAACCTTCAATCTGTTCTGCTGTGCGTTTGTTCAGCTAAGTGAGTTAAATCTTACTGTAGATTCAGGAGTTAGAAACACGTTTCTGGCAAGAGCTGCGTTTGGACAATTCTGAGTGAATGGGATTATACGCTTTAAGAACTCTCTGCTTCTAATATCAACACGGAGCTACCTAACAGAAGGGTTGTCAATGTGTGCATTCAACTTACATAGTAAAACCCTTGTGTTGAAGGGGAAGTCTGGAAACGCTTTCTTTGGAGAGATCTCAAAACAGGCCTTTCCAGCAATATTCCCGCATATAAAAATAGAAGTAAACTCTGCCTAAAACACAAAAGCAACGTATGTTTCAATCTACTCTGATGTGCGTTTGTTCAGTTAAGTGAGTTAAATCTGCCTTTAGATTCAGGAGTTAGAAACAAGTTTCTGGCAAGAGCTGCGTTTGGACATTGCTGAGTGAATGGGAGTATATGCTGTAAGGAGAACTCTCTGCTTCTAAAACCAAAACGGAGCTACCTAACAGAATGGTTTTCAATGTGTGCATTGAATTTACAGAGTTAAACTCGTGTGTTGAAGGGGAAGTCTGGAAACATTTTCTGTGGAGAGATCTCAAAACAGGCCTTCAAAGCAGTATTCCCGCATATAACGAAATAGCAGTAAAACTCTGCCTAAAACACAGAAGCAACGTACCCTTCAATCTGATCTGCTGTGCATTTGTTCAGCTAAGTGAGTTAAATCTCCCTTTAGATTCAGGAGTTAGAAACATGTTTCTGGCAAGAGCTGCGTTTGGACATTACTGAGTGAATGGGAATATATGCTGTAAGGAGAACTCTCTGCTTCTAAAACCAAAACGGAGCTACCTAACAGAATGGTTTTCAATGTGTGCATTGAATTTACAGAGTTAACTCGTGTGTTGAAGGGAATGTCTGGAAACATTTTCTGTGGAGAGATCTCAAAACAGGCCTTCAAAGCAGTATTCCGCATATAAAAATAGCAGTAAAACTCTGCCTAAAACACAGAAGCAACGTACCTTCAATCTGATCTGCTGTGCATTTGTTCAGCTAAGTGAGTTAAATCTACCTTTAGATTCAGGAGTTAGAAACATGTTTCTGGCAAGAGCTGCGTTTGGACATTCCTGAGTGAATGGGAGTATACGCTTTAAGAACTCTCTGCTTCTAAAACCAAAACGGAGCTACCTAACAGAACGGTTGTCAATGTGTGCATTCAACTTACAGAGTAAAACTCTTGTGTTGAAGGAAAGTCTGGAAACGCTTTCTGTGAGAGATCTCAAAACAGGCCTTAACAGCAGTATTCCGCATATAAAAATAGCAGTAAAACTCTGCCTAAACACAGAAGCAACCAATCCTTCAATCTACTCTGCTGTGCGTTTGTTCAGCTAAGTGAGTTAAATCTACCTTTAGATTCAGGAGTTAGAAACATGTTTCTGGCAAGAGCTGCATTTGGACAATTATGAGTGAATGGGAGTATACGCTTTAAGAACTCTCTTCTTCTAAAACCAAAACGAAGCTACCTAACAGAAGGGATGTCAATGTGTGCATTCAACTTACAGAGTAAAACTCTTGTGTTGAAGGGAAAGTCTGGAAATGCTTTCTGGGGAGAGATCTCAAAACAGGCCTTTCCAGCAGTATTCCGCATATAATGAAATAGCAGTTAAATTCTGCCTAAAACACAGAAGCAACGTATCCTTCAATCTGCTCTGCTGTGCCTTTGTTAAGCTAAGTGAGTTAAATCTCCCTTTAGATTCAGGAATTAGAAACACGTTTCTGGCAAGTGCTGCCTTTTGGACATTCCTGAGTGAATGGGAGTAAATGCTGTAAGGAGAAATCCTTCTAAAACCAAAACCGAGCTACATAACAGAATGGTTGTCAATGTGTGCATTCAACGTACAGAGTTTAACTCGTGTGTTGAAGGGGAAGTCTGGAAATGCTTTCTGTGGAGAGATCGCAAAACAGGCCTTTTCAGTAGTATTCCCGCATATACCAAAATAGAAGTAAAACTCTGCCTAAACACAGAAGCAACATATCCTTCAATCTTCTCTGCTGTGCGTTTGTTCAGCTAAGTGAGTTAAATCTCCCTTTAGATTCAGGAGTTAGAGACACATTTCTGGCAAGAGCTGCATCTGGACATTTCTGAGTGAATGGGAGTTATGTTGTAAGGAGAACTCTCTGCTTCTAAAATCAAAACGGAGCTACATAACAGAATGGTTGTCAATGTGCATTTAACTTACAGAGTTAAACTCATGTGTTGAAGGGAAGTCTGGAAACGTTTTTTGTGGAGAGTTCCCAAAACAGGCCTTTCCAGCAGTATTCCGCATATAACGAAATAGCAGTGAAACTCTGCCTAAAACACAGAAGCAACATATCCTTCAATCTTCTGCTGTGCGTTTGTTCAGCTAAGTGAGTTAAATCTCCTTTAGATTCAGGAGTTAGAAACATGTTTCTGGCAAGAGCTGCGTTTGGACATTCCTGAGTGAATGGGAGTATATGCTGTAAGGAGAACTCTCTCCTTCTAAAACCAAAATGGAGCTACCTAACTAAATGGTTGTCAAGGTGTGCATTCAACTTACAGAGTTAAAATCGTGTGTTTAAGGGGAAGTCTGGAAACGCTTTCTGTGAAGAGATGTCAAAACAGGCCTTTCCAGAAGTATTCCCGCATATAACGAAATAGCAGTAAAACTCTCCCTAGAGCACAGAAGCAACCAATCCTTCAATCTACTCTGCTGTGCGTTTGTTCAGCTAAGTGAGTTAAATCTCCCTTTAATTTAAATGTTAGAAACAAGTTTCTAGCAAGAGCTGCGTTTGGACAATTATGAGTGAATGGGAGTATACGCTTTAAGAACTCTCTTCTTCTAAAACCAAAACGAAGCTACCTAACAGAAGGGATGTCAATGTGTGCATTCAACTTACAGAGTAAAACTCTTGTGTTGAAGGGAAAGTCTGGAAATGCTTTCTGGGGAGAGATCTCAAAACAGGCCTTTCCAGCAGTGTTCCCGCATATAATGAAATAGCAGTTAAATTCTGCCTAAAACACAGAAGCAACGTATCTTCAATCTCCTCTGCTGTGCCTTTGTGAAGCTAAGTGAGTTAAATCTCCCTTTAGATTCAGGAATTAGAAACACGTTTCTGGCAAGTGCTGCCTTTTGGACATTCCTGAGTGAATGGGAGTAAATGCTGTAAGGAGAAATCCATGTTTCTAAAACCAAAACCGAGCTACATAACAGAATGGTTGTCAATGTGTGCATTCAACGTACAGAGTTTAACTCGTGTGTTGAAGGGGAAGTCTGGAAATGCTTTCTGTGGAGAGATCGCAAAACAGGCCTTTCCAGCAGTATTCCGCATATAACAAATAGCAGTAAAACTCTGCCTAAAACACAGAAGCAACGTATCCTTCAATCTGCTCTGCTGTGCGTTTGTTCAGCTAAGTGAGTTAAATCTCCTTTAGATTCAGGAGTTAGAGACACATTTCTGGCAAGAGCTGCATTTGGACATTTCTGAGTGAATGGGATATATGCTGTAAGGAGAACTCTGCTTCTAAAATCAAAACGGAGCTACCTAACAGAACGGTTGTCAATGTGTGCATTTAACTTACAGAGTTAAACTCATGTGTTGAAGGAAAGTCTGAAACGCTTTCTGTGGAGAGATCTCAAAACAGGCCTTTCCAGCAGTATTCCCATATAACGAAATAGCAGTGAAACTCTGCCTAAAACACAGAAGCAACATATCCTTCAATCTTCTCTGCTGTGCGTTTGTTCAGCTAAGTGAGTTAAATCTCCTTTAGATTCAGGAGTTAGAAACATTTCTGGCAAGAGCTGCGTTTGGACATTCCTGAGTGAATGGGAGTATATGCTGTAAGGAGAACTCTCTCCTTCTAAAACCAAAACGGAGCTACCTAACAGAATGGTTGTCAAGGTGTGCATTGAACTTACAGAGTTAAAATCGTGTGTTTAAGGGGAAGTCTGGAAACGCTTTCTGTGAAGAGATGTCAAAACAGGCCTTTCCAGAAGTATTCCCGCATATAACGAAATAGCAGTGAAACTCTGCCTAAAACACAGAAGCAACGTAACCTTCAATCTGTTCTGCTGTGCGTTTGTTCAGCTAAGTGAGTTAAATCTTACTGTAGATTCAGGAGTTAGAAACACGTTTCTGGCAAGAGCTGCGTTTGGACAATTCTGAGTGAATGGGATTATTCGCTTTAAGAACTCTCTGCTTCTAATATCAACACGGAGCTACCTAACAGAAGGGTTGTCAATGTGTGCATTCAACTTACATAGTAAAACCCTTGTGTTGAAGGGGAAGTCTGGAAACGCTTTCTTTGGAGAGATCTCAAAACAGGCCTTTCCAGCAATATTCCCGCATATAACAAAATATCAGTAAAACTCTGCCTAAAACACAGAAGCAACGTATGTTTCAATCTACTCTGATGTGCGTTTGTTCAGTTAAGTGAGTTAAATCTGCCTTTAGATACAGGAGTTAGAAACAAGTTTCTGGCAAGAGCTGCGTTTGGACATTGCTGAGTGAAAGAGGGTATATGCTGTAAGGAGAACTCTCTGCTTCTAAAACCAATACAAAGCTACCTAACAGAACGGTTGTCAATGTGTGCATTGAATTTACAGAGTTAAACTCGTGTGTTGAAGGGGAAGTCTGGAAACATTTTCTGTGGAGAGATCTCAAAACAGGCCTTCAAAGCAGTATTCCCGCATATAACGAAATAGCAGTAAAACTCTGCCTAAAACACAGAAGCAACCAAACCTTCAATCTGATCTGCTGTGCATTTGTTCAGCTAAGTGAGTTAAATCTCCTTTAGATTCAGGAGTTAGAAACATGTTTCTGGCAAGAGCTGCGTTTGGACATTCCTGAGTGAATGGGATATATGCTGTAAGGAGAAATCTCTGCTTCTAAAACCAAAACACAGCTACCTAACAGAACGGTTGTCAATGTGTGCATTCAACTTACAGAGTAAAACTCTTGTGTTGAAGGAAAGTCTGGAAACGCTTTCTGTGGAGAGATCTCAAAACAGGCCTTAACAGCAGTATTCCCGCATATAACGAAATAGCAGTAAAACTCTCCCTAGAGCACAGAAGCAACCAATCCTTCAATCTACTCTGCTGTGTTTGTTCAGCTAAGTGAGTTAAATCTCCTTTAGATTTAAAAGTTAGAAACAAGTTTCTGGCAATCGCTGCATTTGGATATTTCTGAGTGAATGGGAGTATACGCTTTAAGAACTCTGCTTCTAAAACCAAAACACAGCTACCTAACAGAAGGGTTGTCAATGTGTGCATTCAACTTACAGAGTAAAACTCTTGTGTTGAAGGGAAAGTCTGAAACGCTTTCTGTGAGAGATCTCAAAACAGGCCTTTCCAGCAGTATTCCGCATATAACGAAATAGCAGTAAAACTCTGCCTAAAACACAGAAGCAACCAATCCTTCAATCTGCTCTGCTGTGCATTTGTTCAGCTAAGTGAGTTAAATCTCCCTTTAGATTCAGGAGTTAGAAACAAGTTTCTGGCAAGAGCTGCGTTTGGACATTTCTGAGTGAATGGGAGTATACGCTTTAAGAACTCTCTGCTTCTAAAACCAAAACACAGCTACCTAACAGAAGGGTTGTCAATGTGTGCATTCAACTTACAGAGTAAAACTCTTGTGTTGAAGGGAAAGTCTGGAAATGCTTTCTGGGGAGAGATCTCAAAACAGGCCTTTCCAGCAGTGTTCCGCATATAATGAAATAGCAGTTAAATTCTGCCTAAAGCAAAGAAGGAACGTATCCTCCCATCTGCTCTGCTGTGCCTTTGTTCAGCTAAGTGAGTTAAATCTTCCTTTAGATTCAAGAATTAGAAACACGTTTCTGGCAAGAGCTGCCTTTTGGACATTCCTGAGTGAATGGGAGTATATGCTGTAAGGAGAACTCTGCTTCTAAAACCAAAATGGAGCTACCTAACAGAATGGTTGTCAATGTGTGCATTCAATTTACAGAGTTAAACTCGTGTTGAAGGGAAGTCTGGAAACGCTTTCTGTGGAGAGATCTCAAAACAGGCCTTTCCAGCAGTATTCCCGCATATAACGAAATAGCAGTAAAACTCTGCCTAAAACACAGAAGCAACGTACCCTTCAATCTGATCTGCTGTGCATTTGTTCAGCTAAGTGAGTTAAATCTCCCTTTAGATTCAGGAGTTAGAAACATGTTTCTGGCAAGAGCTGCATTTGGACATTACTGAGTGAATGTGAATATATGCTGTAATGAGAAATCTAGGCTTCTAAAACCAAAACAAAGCTACCTAACAGAACGGTTGTCAATGTGTGCATTCAACTTACAGAGTAAAACTCTTGTGTTGAAGGGAAAGTCTGGAAACGCTTTCTGTGGAGAGATCTCAAAACAGGCCTTACCAGCAGTATTCCCGCATATAACGAAATAGCAGTAAAACTCTCCCTAGAGCACAGAAGCAACCAATCCTTCAATCTACTCTGCTGTGCATTTGTTCAGCTAAGTGAGTTAAATCTCCCTTTAGATTTAAAAGCTAGAAACAAGTTTCTGGCAAGAGCTGCGTGTGGACAATTCGGAGTGAATGGGAGTATACGCTTTAAGAACTCTCTGCTTCTAAAACCAAAACACAGCTACCTAACAGAAGGGTTGTCAATGTGTGCATTCAACTTACAGAGTAAAACTCTTGTGTTGAAGGGAAAGTCTGGAAATGCTTTCTGGGGAGAGATCTCAAAACAGGCCTTTCCAGCAGTGTTCCCGCATATAATGAAATAGCAGTTAAATTCTGCCTAAAGCACAGAAGCAACGTATCCTTCAATCTGCTCTGCTGTGCCTTTGTTCAGCTAAGTGAGTTAAATCTTCCTTTAGATTCAAGAATTAGAAACACGTTTCTGGCAAGAGCTGCCTTTTGGACATTCCTGAGTGAATGGGAGTATATGCTGTAAGGAGAACTCTCTGCTTCTAAAACTAAAATGGAGCTACCTAACAGAATGGTTTTCAATGTGTGCATTGAATTTACAGAGTTAAACTCGTGTGTTGAAGGGGAAGTCTGGAAACACTTTCTGTGGAGAGATCTCAAAACAGGCCTTTCCAGTAGTATTCCCGCATATAACAAAATAGAAGTAAAACTCTGCCTAAAACACAGCAGAAACGTTTCCTTCAATCTGCTCTGCTGTGCGTTTGTTCAGCTAAGTGAGTTACATCTCCCTTTAGATTCAGGAGTTAAAAACACGCTTCTACCAAGAGCTTCATTTGGACATTCCTGAGTGAATGGGAGTATATGTTGTAAGGAGAACTCTCTGCTTCTAAAATCAAAATGGAGCTACCTAACAGAATGGTTGTCAATGTGCATTTAACTTACAGAGTTAAACTCATGTGTTGAAGGGAAAGTCTGGAAACGTTTTTTGTGGAGAGTTCCCAAAACAGGCCTTTCCAGCACTATTCCCGCATATAACGAAATAGCAGTGAAACTCTGCCTAAAACACAGAAGCAACATATCCTTCAATCTTCTCTGCTGTGCGTTTGTTCAGCTAAGTGAGTTAAATCTCCCTTTAGATTCAGGAGTTAAAAACACGCTTCTACCAAGAGCTGCGTTTGGACATTCCTGAGTGAATGGGAGTATATGCTGTAAGGAGAACTCTCTCCTTCTAAAACCAAAATGGAGCTACCTAACTAAATGGTTGTCAAGGTGTGCATTCAATTTACAGAGTTAAAATCGTGTGTTTAAGGGGAAGTCTGGAAACGCTTTCTGTGAAGAGATGTCAAAACAGGCCTTTCCAGAAGTATTCCCGCATATAACGAAATAGCAGTGAAACTCTGCCTAAAACACAGAAGCAACGTAACCTTCAATCTGTTCTGCTGTGCGTTTGTTCAGCTAAGTGAGTTAAATCTACTTTAGATTCAGGAGTTAGAAACACGTTTCTGGCAAGAGCTGCGTTTGGACATTGCTGAGTGAATGGGAATATATGCTGTAAGGAGAACACTCTGCTTCTAATATCAACACGGAGCTACCTAACAGAATGGTTGTCAATGTGTGCATTCAACTTAAAGAGTTAAACTCGTGTGTTGAAGGGGAAGTCTGGAAACGCTTTTTGTGGAGAGATCTCAAAACAGGCCTTTCAAGCAGTATTCCCGCATATAACGAAATAGCAGTTAAATTTTGCCTAAGACACAGAAGCAACGTATCCTTCAATCTGCTCTGCTGTGCCTTTGTTTGGCTAAGTGAGTTAAATCTCCGTTAAGATTCAAAAAATAGAAACACCTTTCTGGCAAGAGCTGCGATTAAACAATCCTGAGTAAATGGGACAATATGCTTTAATAAGAACTCTCTGCTTCTAAAACCAAAACAATGCTACGTAACAGAAGGGTTGTCATTGTGTGCATTACACTTACAGAGTTAAACTCGTGTGGTGAATGGGAAGTCTGGAAACGCTTTCTATGGAGAGATCTCAAAACAGGCCTTTCCAGCAATATTCCCGCATATAAGGAAATAACAGTAAAATTCTGCCTAAAACACAAAAGCAACGTATGTTTCAATCTACTCTGATGTGCGTTTGTTCAGTTAAGTGAGTTAAATCTGCCTTTAGATTCAGGAGTTAGAAACAAGTTTCTGGCAAGAGCTGCATTTGGACATTGCTGAGTGAATGGGAGTATATGCTGTAAGGAGAACTCTCTGCTTCTAAAACCAAAACGGAGCTACCTAACAGAATGGTTTTCAATGTGTGCATTGAATTTACAGAGTTAAACTCGTGTGTTGAAGGGAAAGTCTGGAAACGCTTTCTGTGGAGAGACCTCAAAACAGGCCTTACCAGCAGTATTCCCGCATATAATGAAATAGCAGTTAAACTCTGCCTAAAACACAGAAGCAACGTAATCCTTCAATCTGCTCTGCTGTGTTTGTTCAGCTAAGTGAGTTAAATCTTCCTTTAGATTCAAAAGTTAGAAACAAGTTTCTGGCAAGAGCTGCTTTGGACATTACTGAGTGAATGGGGTATATGCTGTAAGAGAAATCTGCTTCTAAAACCAAAACAGCTACCTAACAGAAGGTTGTCAATGTGTGCATTCAACACAGAGTTAAACTGTGTTGAAGGGAAAGTCTGGAAACACTTTCTGTGGAGATCTCAAAACAGGCCTTTCCAGCAGTATTCCCATATAACGAAATAGCAGTAAAACTCTGCCTAAAACACAGAAGCAACGTACCTTCAATCTGATCTGCTGTGCATTTGTTCAGCTAAGTGAGTTAAATCTCCCTTTAGATTCAGGAGTTAGAAACATGTTTCTGGCAAGAGCTGCATTTGGACATTACTGAGTGAATGGGAATATATGCTGTAAGAGAACTCTGCTTCTAAAACCAAAATGGAGCTACCTAACAGAATGGTTGTCAATGTGTGCATTCAACTTACAGAGTAAAACTCTTGTGTTGAAGGAAAGTCTGAAACGCTTTCTGTGGAGAGATCTCAAAACAGGCCTTTCAGCAGTATTCCGCATATAACAAAATAGCAGTAAAACTGCCTAAAACACAGAAGCAACATCCTTCAATCTACTCTGCTGTGCATTTGTTCAGCTAAGTGAGTTAAATCTTCCTTTAGATTCAAAAGTTAGAAACAAGTTTCTGGCAAGAGCTGCGTTTGGACATTCTGAGTGAATGGGAATATATGCTGTAAGGAGAACTCTCTGCTTCTAAAACCAAAACAGACTACCTAACAGAATGGTTTTCAATGTGTGCATTGAATTTACAGAGTTAAAATCGTGTGTTGAAGGAAAGTCTGGAAACATTTTCTGTGGAGAGATCTCAAAACAGGCCTTCAAAGCAGTATTCCGCATATAACGAAATAGCAGTAAAACTCTGCCTAAAACACAGAAGCAACGTACCTTCAATCTGATCTGCTGTGCATTTGTTCAGCTAAGTGAGTTAAATCTCCCTTTAGATTCAGGAGTTAGAAACAAGTTTCTGGCAAGAGCTGCCTTTGGACATTACTGAGTGAATGGGAATATATGCTGTAAGGAGACTCTGCTTCTAAAACCAAAACGGAGCTACCTAACAGAATGGTTGTCAATGTGTGCATTCAATTACAGAGTTAAACCTTGTGTTGAAGGAAAGTCTGGAAACACTTTCTGTGGAGAGATCTCAAAACAGGCCTTAACAGCAGTATTCCGCATATAACGAAATAGCAGTAAAACTCTCCTAGAGCACAGAAGCAACATCCTTCAATCTGTTCTGCTGTGCGTTTGTTCAGCTAAGTGAGTTAAATCTCCTTTAGATTCAGGAGTTAGAAACAGTTTCTGGCAAGAGCTGCGTTTGGACAATTCTGAGTGAATGGGAGTATATGCTTTAAGAACTCTCTGCTTCTAAAACCAAAACACAGCTACCTAACAGAATGGTTGTCAATGTGTGCATTCAACTTACAGAGTAAAACTCTTGTGTTGAAGGAAAGTCTGGAAATGCTTTCTGGAGAGATCTCAAAACAGGCCTTTCCAGCAGTATTCCGCATATAATGAAATAGCAGTTAAATTCTGCCTAAAACACAGAAGCAACGTAATCCTTCAATCTGCTCTGCTGTGTGTTTGTTCAGCTAAGTGAGTTAAATCTCCCTTTAGATTCAAGAGTTAGAAACAAGTTTCTGGCAAGAGCTGCCTTTTGGACATTCCTGAGTGAATGGGAGTATATGCTGTAAGGAGAACTCTGCTTCTAAAACCAAAATGGAGCTACCTAACAGAATGGTTGTCAATGTGTGCATTCAATTTACAGAGTTAAACTCTGTGTTGAAGGGAAAGTCTGGAAACACTTTCTGTGGAGAGATCTCAAACAGGCCTTCAGCAGTATTCCGCATATAACGAAATAGCAGTAAAACTCTGCCTAAAACACAGAAGCAACGTACCCTTCAATCTGATCTGCTGTACATTTGTTCAGCTAAGTGAGTTATATCTCCCTTTAGATTCAGGAGTTAGAAACATGTTTCTGGCAAGAGCTGCGTTTGGACATTACTGAGTGAATGGGGTATATGCTGTAAGGAGACTCTGCTTCTAAAACCAAAACGGAGCTACCTAACAGAACGGTTGTCAAAGTGTGCATTCAACTTACAGAGTAAAACTCTTGTGTTGAAGGCAAAGTCTGGAAACGCTTTCTGTGGAGAGATCTCAAAACAGGCCTTACCAGCAATATTCCCGCATATAAGAAAATAGCAGTAAAACTCTCCCTAGAGCACAGAAGCAACCAATCCTTCAATCTACTCTGCTGTGCATTTGTTCAGCTAAGTGAGTTAAATCTCCCTTTAGATTTAAAAGTTAGAAACAAGTTTCTGGCAAGAGCTGCGTTTGGACAATTCTGAGTGAATGGGAGTATAGGCTTTAAGAACTCTCTGCTTCTAAAACCAAAACGGAGCTACCTAACAGAACGGTTGCCAATGTGTGCATTCAACTTACAGATTTAAACTCGTGTGTTGAAGGGGAAGTCTGGAAATGCTTTCTGTGGAGAGATCTCAAAACAGGCATTTCCAGCACTATTCCCGGATATAATGAAATAGCAGTAAAACTCTGCCTAAAACACAGAAGCAACATCCTTCAATCTGATCTGCTGTGCATTTGTTCAGCTAAGTGAGTTAAATCTCCTTTAGATTCAGGAGTTAGAAACAAGTTTCTGGCAAGAGCTGCCTTTGGACATTCCTGAGTGAATGGGAGTATATGCTGTAAGGAGAAATCTGCTTCTAAAACCAAAACAATGCTACCTAACAGAATGGTTGTCAATGTGTGCATTCAATTACAGAGTTAAACTCGTGTTGAAGGGAAAGTCTGGAAAGCTTTCTGTGGAGATCTCAAAACAGGCCTTAACAGCAGTATTCCGATATAACGAAATAGCAGTAAAACTCTGCCTAAAACACAGAAGCAACCAATCTTCAATCTACTCTGCTGTGCGTTTGTTCAGCTAAGTGAGTTAAATCTCCTTTAGATTCAGGAGTTAGAAACAGTTTCTGGCAAGAGCTGCGTTTGGACAATTCTGAGTGAATGGGAATATATGCTTTAAGAACTCTCTGCTTCTAAAACCAAAACACAGCTACCTAACAGAAGGGTTGTCAATGTGTGCATTCAACTTACAGAGTAAAACTCTTGTGTTGAAGGGAAAGTCTGGAAATGCTTTCTGGGGAGAGATCTCAAAACAGGCCTTTCCAGCAGTATTCCCATATAACGAAATAGCAGTTAAATTCTGCCTAAAGCACAGAAGCAACGTATCTTCAATCTGCTCTGCTGTGCCTTTGTTCAGCTAAGTGAGTTAAATCTTCCTTTAGATTCAAGAATTAGAAACACGTTTCTGGCAAGAGCTGCCTTTTGGACATTCCTGAGTGAATGGGAGTATATGCTGTAAGGAGAACTCTGCTTCTAAAACCAAAAGGAGCTACCTAACAGAATGGTTTTCAATGTGTGCATTGAATTTACAGAGTTAAACTCTGTGTTGAAGGAAGTCTGGAAACACTTTCTGTGGAGAGATCTCAAAACAGGCCTTCAGCAGTATTCCCATATAACGAAATAGCAGTAAAACTCTGCCTAAAACACAGAAGCAACGTATCCTTCAATCTCTCTGCTGTGCTTTGTTCAGCTAAGTGAGTTAAATCTCCTTTAGATTCAAGAATTAGAAACACGTTTCTGGCAAGAGCTGCTTTGGACATTACTGAGTGAATGGGGTATATGCTGTAAGAGAAATCTGCTTCTAAAACCAAAAAGCTACCTAACAGAAGGTTGTCAATGTGCATTCAATTACAGAGTTAAACCTTGTGTTGAAGGGAAAGTCTGGAAACGCTTTCTGTGAGAGATCTCAAAACAGGCCTTACCAGCAGTATTCCGCATATAACAAAATAGCAGTAAAACTCTGCCTAGAGCACAGAAGCAACGTAATCCTTCAATCTACTCTGCTGTGTGTTTGTTCAGCTAAGTGAGTTAAATCTCCCTTTAGATTTAAAAGTTAGAAACAAGTTTCTGGCAAGAGCTGCGTTTGGACAATTCTGAGTGAATGGGAGTATATGCTTTAAGAACTCTCTGCTTCTAAAACCAAAACCGAGCTACCTAACAGAATGGTTGTCAATGTGTGCATTAACTTACAGAGTTAAACTGTGTTGAAGGGAAGTCTGGAAAGCTTTCTGTGAGAGATCTCAAAACAGGCCTTCAAAGCAGTATTCCCGCATATAACGAAATAGCAGTAAAACTCTGCCTAAAACACAGAAGCAACGTACCCTTCAATCTGATCTGCTGTGCATTTGTTCAGCTAAGTGAGTTAAATCTACCTTTAGATTCAGGAGTTAGAAACATGTTTCTGGCAAGAGCTGCGTTTGGACATTCTGAGTGAATGGGAATATATGCTGTAAGAGAAATCTGCTTCTAAAACCAAAACAGCTACCTAACAGAATGGTTGTCAATGTGTGCATTCAACTTACAGAGTTAAAACTCTTGTGTTGAAGGAAAGTCTGGAAACGCTTTCTGTGAGAGATCTCAAAACAGGCCTTAACAGCAGTATTCCCGCATATAACGAAATAGCAGTAAAACTCTCCCTAGAGCACAGAAGCAACCAATCCTTCAATCTACTCTGCTGTGTGTTTGTTCAGCTAAGTGAGTTAAATCTCCCTTTAGATTTAAAAGCTAGAAACAAGTTTCTGGCAAGAGCTGCGTTTGGACATTCTGGTGAATGGGAGTATATGCTTAAGAACTCTCTGCTTCTAAAACCAAAACACAGCTACCTAACAGAAGGGTTGTCAATGTGTGCATTCAACTTACAGAGTAAAACTCTTGTGTTGAAGGAAAGTCTGGAAATGCTTTCTGTGGAGATCTCAAAACAGGCCTTTCCAGCAGTATTCCGCATATAATGAAATAGCAGTTAAATTCTGCCTAAAGCACAGAAGCAACATCCTTCAATCTGCTCTGCTGTGCCTTTGTTCAGCTAAGTGAGTTAAATCTTCCTTTAGATTCAAGAATTAGAAACACGTTTCTGGCAAGAGCTGCCTTTTGGACATTCCTGAGTGAATGGGAGTAAATGCTGTAAGGAGAAATCCATGTTTCTAAAACCAAAATGGAGCTACCTAACAGAATGGTTGTCAATGTGTGCATTCAACTTACAGAGTTAAACTCGTGTGTTGAAGGGGAAGTCTGGAAACGCTTTCTGTGGAGAGATCTCAAAACAGGCCTTTCAGTAGTATTCCCGCATATAACAAAATAGAAGTAAAACTCTGCCTAAAACACAGCAGAAACGTTTCCTTCAATCTGCTCTGCTGTGCGTTTGTTCAGCTAAGTGAGTTACATCTCCCTTTAGATTCAGGAGTTAGAAACATTTCTGGCAAGAGCTGCATTTGGACATTCTGAGTGAATGGGAGTATATGCTGTAAGGAGAACTCTCTGCTTCTAAAACCAAAACAAGCTACCTAACAGAATGGTTGTCAATGTGCATTTAACTTACAGAGTTAAACTCATGTGTTGAAGGGAAAGTCTGGAAACGTTTTTGTGGAGAGTTCCCAAAACAGGCCTTTCCAGCACTATTCCGCACATATAACGAAATAGCAGTGAAACTCTGCCTAAAACACAGAAGCAACATATCCTTCAATCTTCTCTGCTGTGCGTTTGTTCAGCTAAGTGAGTTAAATCTCCCTTTAGATTCAGGAGTTAGAAACGTTTCTGGCAAGAGCTGCTTTGGACATTCCTGAGTGAATGGGAGTATATGCTGTAAGGAGAACTCTCTCCTTCTAAAACCAAAATGGAGCTACCTAACTAAATGGTTGTCAAGGTGTGCATTCAATTTACAGAGTTAAACTCGTGTGTTGAAGGGGAAGTCTGGAAACACTTTCTGTGAAGAGATGTCAAAACAGGCCTTCAAAGCAGTATTCCCGCATATAACGAAATAGCAGTGAAACTCTGCCTAAAACACAGAAGCAACGTAACCTTCAATCTGTTCTGCTGTGCGTTTGTTCAGCTAAGTGAGTTAAATCTTACTGTAGATTCAGGAGTTAGAAACACGTTTCTGGCAAGAGCTGCGTTTGGACATTGCTGAGTGAATGGGAATATATGCTGTAAGGAGAACTCTCTGCTTCTAATATCAACACGGAGCTACCTAACAGAATGGTTGTCAATGTGTGCATTCAACTTAAAGAGTTAAACTCGTGTGTTGAAGGGGAAGTCTGGAAACGCTTTCTGTGGAGAGATCTCAAAACAGGCCTTTCCAGCAGTATTCCCGCATATAACGAAATAGCAGTAAAACTCTGCCTAAAACACAGAAGCAACGTATCCTTCAATCTTCTCTGATGTGCGTTTGTTCAGTTAAGTGAGTTAAATCTGCCTTTAGATTCAGGAGTTAGAAACAAGTTTCTGGCAAGAGCTGCGTTTGGACATTGCTGAGTGAATGGGAGTATATGCTGTAAGGAGAACTCTCTGCTTCTAAAACCAAAACGGAGCTACCTAACAGAACGGTTGTCAATGTGCATTCAACTTACAGAGTTAAACTCGTGTGTTGAAGGGGAAGTCTGGAAACATTTTCTGTGGAGAGATCTCAAAACAGGCCTTCAAAGCAGTATTCCCGCATATAACGAAATAGCAGTAAAACTCTGCCTAAAACACAGAAGCAACGTACCCTTCAATCTGATCTGCTGTGCATTTGTTCAGCTAAGTGAGTTAAATCTACCTTTAGATTCAGGAGTTAGAAACATGTTTCTGGCAAGAGCTGCGTTTGGACATTCCTGAGTGAATGGGAGTATATGCTGTAAGGAGAACTCTCTCCTTCTAAAACCAAAATGGAGCTACCTAACAGAATGGTTGTCAATGTGTGCATTCAATTTACAGAGTTAAACTCTTGTGTTGAAGGAAGTCTGGAAACGCTTTCTGTGAAGAGATCTCAAAACAGGCCTTTCCAGCAGTATTCCCATATAACGAAATAGCAGTAAACTCTGCCTAAAACACAGAAACAACGTAACCTTCAATCTGTTCTGCTGTGCGTTTGTTCAGCTAAGTGAGTTAAATCTTACTGTAGATTCAGGAGTTAGAAACACGTTTCTGGCAAGAGCTGCGTTTGGACAATTCTGAGTGAATGGGATTATTCGCTTTAAGAACTCTCTGCTTCTAATATCAACACGGAGCTACCTAACAGAATGGTTGTCAATGTGCATTCAACTTACAGAGTTAAACTCGTGTGTTGAAGGGAAGTCTGGAAACGCTTTCTGTGGAGATCTCAAAACAGGCCTTTCAAGCAGTATTCCGCATATAACGAAATAGCAGTAAAACTCTGCCTAAAACAGAAGCAACGTATCCTTCAATCTGCTCTGCTGTGCCTTTGTTTGGCTAAGTGAGTTAAATCCCTTTAGATTCAGGAGTTAGAAACAAGTTTCTGGCAAGAGCTGCTTTGGACATTCTGAGTGAATGGGACAATATGCTTTAATAAGAACTCTCTGCTTCTAAAACCAAAACAAAGCTACATAACAGAACGGTTGTCATTGTGTGCATTACACTTACAGAGTTAAACTCGTGTGGTGAATGGGAAGTCTGGAAAAGCTTTCTATGGAGAGATCTCAAAACAGGCCTTTCCAGCAATATTCCCGCATGTAAGGAAATAACAGTAAAATTCTGCCTAAAACGCAAAAGCAACGTATGTTTCAATCTACTCTGATGTGCGTTTGTTCAGTTAAGTGAGTTAAATCTGCCTTTAGATTCAGGAGTTAGAAACAAGTTTCTGGCAAGAGCTGCATTTGGACATTGCTGAGTGAATGGGAGTATATGCTGTAAGGAGAACTCTCTGCTTCTAAAACCAAAACGGAGCTACCTAACAGAATGGTTTTCAATGTGTGCATTGAATTTACAGAGTTAAACTCGTGTGTTGAAGGGGAAGTCTGGAAACACTTTCTGTGGAGAGATCTCAGAACAGGCCTTCAAAGCAGTATTCCCGCATATAACGAAATAGCAGTAAAACTCTGCCTAGAGCACAGAAGCAACCAATCCTTCAATCTACTCTGCTGTGCATTTGTTCAGCTAAGTGAGTTAAATCTCCCTTTAGATTTAAAAGTTAGAAACAAGTTTCTGGCAAGAGCTGCGTTTGGACAATTCTGAGTGAATGGGAGTATACGCTTTAAGAACTCTGTGCTTCTAAAACCAAAACGGAGCTACCTAACAGAATGGTTTTCAATGTGTGCATTGAATTTACAGAGTTAAACTCTGTGTTGAAGGGAAGTCTGAAACGCTTTCTGTGGAGAGATCTCATAACAGGCCTTCAAAGCAGTATTCCCGCATATAACAAAATAGCAGTAAAACTCTGCCTAAAACACAGAAGCAACGTACCCTTCAATCTGATCTGCTGTGCATTTGTTCAGCTAAGTGAGTTACATCTCCTTTAGATTCAGGAGTTAGAAACAAGTTTCTGGCAAAAGCTGCCTTTGGACATTCCTGAGTGAATGGGAATATATGCTGTAAGGAGAACTCTGCTTCTAAAACCAAAACAATGCTACCTAACAGAATGGTTGTCAATGTGTGCATTCAATTACAGAGTTAAACTCGTGTGTTGAAGGAAGTCTGGAAACACTTTCTGTGGAGAGATCTCAAAACAGGCCTTACCAGCAGTATTCCCGCATATAACGAAATAGCAGTAAAACTCTGCCTAAAGCACAGAAGCAACCAATCCTTCAATCTACTCTGCTGTGTGTTTGTTCAGCTAAGTGAGTTAAATCTCCTTTAGATTCAGGAGTTAGAAACAAGTTTCTGGAAAGAGCTGCATTTGGACATTGCTGAGTGAATGGGAGTATATGCTGTAAGGAGAACTCTCTGCTTCTAAAACCAAAACGGAGCTACCTAACAGAATGGTTTTCAATGTGTGCATTGAATTTACAGAGTTAAACTCGTGTGTTGAAGGGAAGTCTGGAAACACTTTCTGTGGAGAGATCTCAAAACAGGCCTTCAAAGCAGTATTCCCGCATATAACGAAATAGCAGTAAAACTCTGCCTAGAGCACAGAAGCAACCAATCCTTCAATCTACTCTGCTGTGCATTTGTTCAGCTAAGTGAGTTAAATCTCCCTTTAGATTTAAAAGTTAGAAACAAGTTTCTGGCAAGAGCTGCGTTTGGACAATTCTGAGTGAATGGGAGTATACGCTTTAAGAACTCTCTGCTTCTAAAACCAAAACGGAGCTACCTAACAGAATGGTTTTCAATGTGTGCATTGAATTTACAGAGTTAAACGGGTGTGTTGAAGGGGAAGTCTGGAAACATTTTCTGTGGAGAGATCACAAAACAGGCCTTCAAAGCAGTATTCCCGCATATAACAAAATAGCAGTAAAACTCTGCCTAAAACACAGAAGCAACGTAATCCTTCAATCTGATCTGCTGTGCATTTGTTCAGCTAAGTGAGTTACATCTCCCTTTAGATTCAGGAGTTAGAAACAAGTTTCTGGCAAGAGCTGCCTTTGGACATTACTGAGTGAATGGGAATATATGCTGAAATGAGAAATCTAGGCTTCTAAAACCAAAACAATGCTACCTAACAGAATGGTTGTCAATGTGTGCATTCAATTACAGAGTTAAACTCGTGTGATGAAGGAGAAGTCTGGAAACACTTTCTGTGGAGAGATCTCAAAACAGGCCTTAACAGCAGTATTCCCGCATATAACGAAATAGCAGTAAAACTCTCCCTAGAGCACAGAAGCAACCAATCCTTCAATCTACTCTGCTGTGCGTTTGTTCAGCTAAGTGAGTTAAATCTCCCTTTAGATTTAAAAGTTAGAAACAAGTTTCTGGCAAGAGCTGCATTTGGACATTTCTGAGTGAATGGGAGTATATGCTTTAAGAACTCTCTGCTTCTAAAACCAAAACACAGCTACCTAACAGAAGGGTTGTCAATGTGTGCATTCAACTTACAGAGTAAAACTCTTGTGTTGAAGGGAAAGTCTGGAAATGCTTTCTGTGGAGAGATCTCAAAACAGGCCTTTCAGTAGTATTCCCGCATATAACGAAATAGCAGTAAACTCTGCCTAAAACACAGAAGCAACAATCCTTCAATCTCTCTGCTGTGCTTTGTTCAGCTAAGTGAGTTACATCTCCCTTTAGATTCAGGAGTTAGAAACACGTTTCTGGCAAGAGCTGCCTTTGAACATTCCTGAGTGAATGGGAGTAATGCTGTAAGGAGAACTCTCTGCTTCTAAAACCAAAACAGCTACCTAACAGAATGGTTGTCAATGTGTGCATTCAACTTACCGAGTTAAACTCGTGTGTTGAAGAAGAAGTCTGGAAACACTTTCTGTGGAGAGATCTCAAAACAGGCCTTTCCAGCAGTATTCCCGCATATAACGAAATAGCAGTAAAACTCTGCCTAAAACACAGAAGCAACGTACCCTTCAATCTGATCTGCTGTGCATTTGTTCAGCTAAGTGAGTTAAATCTCCCTTTAGATTCAGGAGTTAGAAACATGTTTCTGGCAAGAGCTGCGTTTGGACAATTCTGAGTGAATGGGAGTATACGCTTTAAGAACTCTGTGCTTCTAAAACCAAAACGGAGCTACCTAACAGAATGGTTTTCAATGTGTGCATTGAATTTACAGAGTTAAACTCGTGTGTTGAAGGAAGTCTGGAAACGCTTTCTGTGGAGAGATCTCAAAACAGGCCTTTCCAGCAATATTCCGCATATATAACGAAATAGCAGTAAACTCTGCCTAAAACACAAAAGCAACGTATGTTTCAATCTACTCTGATGTGCGTTTGTTCAGTTAAGTGAGTTAAATCTCCTTTAGATTCAGGAGTTAGAAACAAGTTTCTGGCAAGAGCTGCGTTTGGACAATTCCTGAGTGAATGGGAATATATGCTGTAAGGAGAACTCTGCTTCTAAAACCAAAACGGAGCTACCTAACAGAATGGTTGTCAATGTGTGCATTCAACTTACAGAGTTAAACTCGTGTGTTGAAGGGGAAGTCTGGAAACATTTTCTGTGGAGAGATCTCAAAACAGGCCTTCAAAGCAGTATTCCCGCATATAACGAAATAGCAGTAAAACTCTGCCTAAAACACAGAAGCAACGTACCCTTCAATCTGATCTGCTGTGCATTTGTTCAGCTAAGTGAGTTAAATCTACCTTTAGATTCAGGAGTTAGAAACATGTTTCTGGCAAGAGCTGCGTTTGGACATTACTGAGTGAATGGGAATATATGCTGTAATGAGAAATCTAGGCTTCTAAAACCAAAACGGAGCTACCTAACAGAACGGTTGTCAATGTGTGCATTCAACTTACAGAGTAAAACTCTTGTGTTGAAGGGAAAGTCTGGAAACGCTTTCTGTGAGAGATCTCAAAACAGGCCTTTCCAGCAATATTCCGCATATAACAAATAGCAGTAAAACTGCCTAAAACACAGAAGAAACGTATCCTTCAATCTGCTCTGCTGTGCGTTTGTTCAGCTAAGTGAGTTACATCTCCCTTTAGATTCAGGAGTTAGAAACACGTTTCTGGCAAGAGCTGCGCTTTGGACATTCTGAGTGAATGGGAGTATATATGCTGTAAGGAGAACTCTCTTCTAAAACCAAAACGGAGCTACCTAACAGAATGGTTGTCAATGTGTGCATTCAACTTACAGAGTTAAACTCGTGTGTTGAAGGGGAAGTCTGGAAACACTTTCTGTGAGAGATCTCAAAACAGGCCTTTCCAGCAATATTCCGCATATAAGAAATAGCAGTAAAACTCTGCCTAAAACACAGAAGAAACGTATCCTTCAATCTGTTCTGCTGTGTCATTGTTCAGCTAAGTGAGTTAAATCTGCCTTTAGATTCAGGAGTTAGAAACACGTTTCTGGCAAGAGCTGCATTTGGACATTCCTGAGTGAATGGGAGTAAATGCTTGTAAGGAGAACTCTCTCCTTCTAAAACCAAAATGGAGCTACCTAACAGAATGGTTGTCAATGTGTGCATTCAACTTACAGAGTTAAACTCGTGTGTTGAAGGGGAAGTCTGGAAACGCTTTCTGTGAGAGATCTCAAACAGGCCTTTCCAGCAATATTCCGCATATAACGAAATAGCAGTAAAACTCTGCCTAAAACACAGAAGAAACGTATCCTTCAATCTGCTCTGCTGTGCGTTTGTTCAGCTAAGTGAGTTACATCTCCCTTTAGATTCAGGAGTTAGAAACACGTTTCTGGCAAGAGCTGCCTTTGGACATTCCTGAGTGAATGGGAGTATATGCTGTAATGAGAAATCTCTGCTTCTAAAACCAAAACGGAGCTACCTAACAGAATGGTTGTCAATGTGCATTCAACTTACAGAGTTAAACTCATGTGTTGAAGGGAAAGTCTGGAAACGCTTTCTGGAGAGATCTCAAAACAGGCCTTTCCAGCAGTATTCCCATATAACAAAATAGCAGTAAAACTCTGCCTAAAACACAGAAGAACGTATCCTTCAATCTGCTCTGCTGTGCGTTTGTTCAGCTAAGTGAGTTAAATCTCCTTTAGATTCAGGAGTTAGAAACACATTTCTGGCAAGAGCTGCATTTGGACATTTCTGAGTGAATGGGAATATGCTGTAAGGAGAACTCTCTGCTTCTAAAACCAAAACGAGCTACCTAACAGAATGGTTGTCAATGTGTGCATTTAACTTACAGAGTTAAACTCTGTGTTGAAGGAAGTCTGGAAAGCTTTCTGTGGAGATCTCAAAACAGGCCTTTCCAGCACTATTCCGCATATAACGAAATAGCAGTGAAACTCTGCCTAAAACACAGAAGCAACATATCCTTCAATCTTCTGCTGTGCATTTGTTCAGCTAAGTGAGTTAAATCTCCCTTTAGATTCAGGAGTTAGAAACAAGTTTCTGGCAAGAGCTGCGTTTGGACATTCTGAGTGAATGGGAATATATGCTGTAAGGAGAACTCTCTGCTTCTAAAACCAAAACGGAGCTACCTAACAGAACGGTTGTCAATGTGTGCATTCAACTTACAGAGTAAACTCTTGTGTTGAAGGGAAAGTCTGGAAACTTTCTGTGGAGAGATCTCAAAACAGGCCTTTCAGCAGTATTCCCAAGATATAACGAAATAGCAGTAAAACTCTGCCTAAAACAGAAGCAACGTATCCTTCAATCTGCTCTGCTGTGCTTTGTTCAGCTAAGTGAGTTAAATCTCCCTTTAGATTCAGGAGTTAGAAACACGTTTCTGGCAAGAGCTGCTTTGGACATTCTGAGTGAATGGGAGTATATGCTTAAGAACTCTCTGCTTCTAAAACCAAAACGGAGCTACCTAACAGAATGGTTGTCAATGTGCATTCAACTTACAGAGTTAAACTCGTGTGTTGAAGGGAAGTCTGGAAACGCTTTCTGTGGAGAGATCTCAAAACAGGCCTTTCCAGCAGTATTCCCGCATATAACGAAATAGCAGTAAAACTCTGCCTAAAACACAGAAGCAACGTACCCTTCAATCTGATCTGCTGTGCATTTGTTCAGCTAAGTGAGTTAAATCTCCCTTTAGATTCAGGAGTTAGAAACACGTTTCTGGCAAGAGCTGCATTTGGACATTACTGAGTGAATGGGAATATATGCTGTAAGGAGAAATCTCTGCTTCTAAAACCAAAACGGAGCTACCTAACAGAATGGTTGTCAATGTGTGCATTCAACTTACAGAGTTAAACTCTGTGTTGAAGGAAGTCTGGAAACGCTTTCTGTGAGAGATCTCAAAACAGGCCTTTCCAGCAGTATTCCGCATATAACGAAATAGCAGTAAAACTCTGCCTAAAACACAGAAGCAACAATCCTTCAATCTCTCTGCTGTGCGTTTGTTCAGCTAAGTGAGTTAAATCTCCTTTAGATTCAGGAGTTAGAAACACGTTTCTGGCAAGAGCTGCATTTGGACATTCTGAGTGAATGGGAGTATATATGCTGTAAGGAGAACTCTCTGCTTCTAAAACCAAAACGGAGCTACCTAACAGAATGGTTGTCAATGTGTGCATTCAACTTACAGAGTTAAACTCGTGTGTTGAAGGGAAGTCTGGAAACGCTTTCTGTGGAGATCTCAAAACAGGCCTTTCCAGCAGTATTCCATATAACGAAATAGCAGTAAACTCTGCCTAAAACACAGAAGCAACGTATCCTTCAATCTGCTCTGCTGTGCGATTTGTTCAGCTAAGTGAGTTAAATCTCCTTTAGATTCAGGAGTTAGAAACAAGTTTCTGGCAAGAGCTGCCTTTGGACATTCCTGAGTGAATGGGATATATGCTGTAAGGAGAATCTGCTTCTAAAACCAAAACAAGCTACCTAACAGAACGGTTGTCAATGTGTGCATTCAACTTACAGAGTTAAACTCTTGTGTTGAAGGAAGTCTGGAAACGCTTTCTGTGGAGAGATCTCAAAACAGGCCTTTCCAGCAGTATTCCGCATATAACGAAATAGCAGTAAAACTCTGCCTAAAACACAGAAGCAACGTATCCTTCAATCTACTCTGCTGTGCGTTTGTTCAGTTAAGTGAGTTAAATCTGCCTTTAGATTCAGGAGTTAGAAACAAGTTTCTGGCAAGAGCTGCGTTTGGACATTCTGGTGAATGGGAGTATATGCTGTAAGGAGAACTCTCTGCTTCTAAAACCAAAACGAGCTACCTAACAGAATGGTTGTCAATGTGTGCATTCAACTTACAGAGTTAAACTCGTGTGTTGAAGGGAAGTCTGGAAACACTTTCTGTGGAGATCTCAAAACAGGCCTTTCAGCAGTATTCCGCATATAACAAAATAGCAGTAAAACTCTGCCTAAAACACAGAAGCAACGTATCCTTCAATCTGATCTGCTGTGCATTTGTTCAGCTAAGTGAGTTAAATCTCCCTTTAGATTCAGGAGTTAGAAACATGTTTCTGGCAAGAGCTGCGTTTGGACAATTCTGAGTGAATGGGATATATGCTGTAAGAACTCTCTGCTTCTAAAACCAAAAGCAGCTACCTAACAGAAGGGTTGTCAATGTGCATTCAACTTACAGAGTTAAACTCTTGTGTTGAAGGGAAAGTCTGGAAACGCTTTCTGTGGAGAGATCTCAAAACAGGCCTTTCAGCAGTATTCCGCATATAAAAATAGCAGTAAAACTCTGCCTAAAACACAGAAGCAACGTCCTTCAATCTACTCTGCTGTGCTTTGTTCAGCTAAGTGAGTTAAATCTCCCTTTAGATTCAGGAGTTAGAAACAAGTTTCTGGCAAGAGCTGCGTTTGGACATTCCTGAGTGAATGGGAGTATATGCTGTAAAGAACTCTCTGCTTCTAAAACCAAAAGCAGCTACCTAACAGAATGGTTGTCAATGTGTGCATTCAACTTACAGAGTAAACTCTTGTGTTGAAGGGAAAGTCTGGAAACGCTTTCTGGAGAGATCTCAAAACAGGCCTTTCAGCAGTATTCCGCATATAACGAAATAGCAGTAAAACTCTGCCTAAAACACAGAAGCAACGTATCTTCAATCTGCTCTGCTGTGCATTTGTTCAGCTAAGTGAGTTAAATCTCCTTTAGATTCAGGAGTTAGAAACACGTTTCTGGCAAGAGCTGCATTTGGACATTCTGAGTGAATGGGAGTATATGCTGTAAGGAGAACTCTGCTTCTAAAACCAAAACGAGCTACCTAACAGAACGGTTGTCAATGTGTGCATTCAACTTACAGAGTTAAACTCTGTGTTGAAGGAAGTCTGGAAACGCTTTCTGTGGAGAGATCTCAAAACAGGCCTTTCCAGCAGTATTCCATATAACGAAATAGCAGTGAAACTCTGCCTAAAACACAGAAGCAACATATCCTTCAATCTTCTCTGCTGTGCATTTGTTCAGCTAAGTGAGTTAAATCTCCTTTAGATTCAGGAGTTAGAAACACGTTTCTGGCAAGAGCTGCGTTTGGACATTTCTGAGTGAATGGGGTATATGCTGTAATGAGAACTCTCTGCTTCTAAAACCAAAACGGAGCTACCTAACAGAATGGTTGTCAATGTGCATTCAACAGAGTTAAACTCTGTGTTGAAGGGAAGTCTGAAACGCTTTCTGGAGAGATCTCAAACAGGCCTTTCCAGTATTCCGCATATAATGAAATAGCAGTAAAACTGCCTAAAAACACACAGAAGCAACGTATGTTTCAATCTACTCTGCTGTGCTTTGTTCAGCTAAGTGAGTTAAATCTCCTTTAGATTCAGGAGTTAGAAACATTTCTGGCAAGAGCTGCGTTTGGACATTCTGAGTGAATGGGAATATGCTGTAAGGAGAACTCTCTGCTTCTAAAACCAAAACGAGCTACCTAACAGAAGGTTGTCAATGTGTGCATTCAACTTACAGAGTTAAAACTCTTGTGTTGAAGGAAGTCTGGAAATGCTTTCTGTGGAGAGATCTCAAAACAGGCCTTTCAGCAGTATTCCATATAACGAAATAGCAGTAAAACTCTGCCTAAAACACAGAAGCAACGTATCCTTCAATCTTCTCTGCTGTGCATTTGTTCAGCTAAGTGAGTTAAATCTGCCTTTAGATTCAGGAGTTAGAAACACGTTTCTGGCAAGAGCTGCATTTGGACATTACTGAGTGAATGGGAGTATATGCTGTAAGAGAACTCTGCTTCTAAAACCAAAACGGAGCTACCTAACAGAATGGTTGTCAAGTGTGCATTCAACTTACAGAGTTAAACGCGTGTGTTGAAGGGGAAGTCTGGAAACGCTTTCTGTGGAGAGATGTCAAAACAGGCCTTTCCAGCAGTATTCCCGCATATAACGAAATAGCAGTAAAACTCGCCTAAAACACAGAAGCAACCAATCTTCAATCTACTCTGCTGTGTTTGTTCAGCTAAGTGAGTTAAATCTCCTTTAGATTCAGGAGTTAGAAACGTTTCTGGCAAGAGCTGCTTTGGACATTCTGAGTGAATGGGAGTATATGCTTTAAGAACTCTGCTTCTAAAATCAAAACGGAGCTACCTAACAGAATGGTTGTCAATGTGCATTCAACTTAAAGAGTTAAACTCGTGTGTTGAAGGAGAAGTCTGGAAACGCTTTCTGTGGAGAGATCTCAAAACAGGCCTTTCAAGCAGTATTCCCGCATATAACGAAATAGCAGTAAAACTCTGCCTAAAACACAGAAGCAACGTATCCTTCAATCTGCTCTGCTGTGCCTTTGTTCAGCTAAGTGAGTTAAATCTTCCTTTAGATTCAGGAGTTAGAAACACAGTTTCTGGCAAGAGCTGCGCTTTGGACAATTCTGAGTGAATGGGACAATATGCTTTAATAAGAACTCTCTGCTTCTAAAACCAAAACAATGCTACGTAACAGAACGGTTGTCATTGTGTGCATTACACTTACAGAGTTAAACTCGTGTGGTGAATGGGAAGTCTGGAAACGCTTTCTATGGAGAGATCTCAAAACAGGCCTTTCCAGCAATATTCCCGCATATAACGAAATAGCAGTAAAACTCTGCCTAAAACACAGAAGCAACGTATGTTTCAATCTACTCTGCTGTGTTTGTTCAGCTAAGTGAGTTAAATCTGCCTTTAGATTCAGGAGTTAGAAACAAGTTTCTGGCAAGAGCTGCTTTGGACAATTCTGAGTGAATGGGAGTATATGCTTGTAAGGAGAACTCTGCTTCTAAAACCAAAACCCAGCTACCTAACAGAAGGGTTGTCATTGTGTGCATTTAATTTACAGAGTTAAACTCGTGTGTTGAAGGGGAAGTCTGGAAACATTTTCTGTGGAGAGATCTCAAAACAGGCCTTCAAAGCAGTATTCCCGCATATAACGAAATAGCAGTAAAACTCTGCCTAAAACACAGAAGCAACGTATCCTTCAATCTGATCTGGTGTGCATTTGTTCAGCTAAGTGAGTTAAATCTCCCTTTAGATTCAGGAGTTAGAAACATGTTTCTGGCAAGAGCTGCGTTTGGACATTTCTGAGTGAATGGGAATATATGCTGTAATGAGAAATCTAGGCTTCTAAAACCAAAACGGAGCTACCTAACAGAACTGTTGTCAATGTGTGCATTCAACTTACAGAGTAAAACTCTTGTGTTGAAGGGAAAGTCTGGAAACTTTCTGTGGAGATCTCAAAACAGGCCTTAACAGCAGTATTCCGATATAACGAAATAGCAGTAAACTCTGCCTAAACACAGAAGCAACCAATCTTCAATCTACTCTGCTGTGCGTTTGTTCAGCTAAGTGAGTTAAATCTCCTTTAGATTTAAAAGTTAGAAACAAGTTTCTGGCAAGAGCTGCGTTTGGACAATTCTGAGTGAATGGGAGTATACGCTTTAAGAACTCTCTGCTTCTAAAACCAAAACGAAGCTACCTAACAGAAGGGTTGTCAATGTGTGCATTCAACTTACAGAGTTAAACTCGTGTGTTGAAGGGGAAGTCTGGAAACGCTTTCTGTGGAGAGATCTCAAACAGGCCTTTCAGCAGTATTCCGCATATAACGAAATAGCAGTAAAACTCTGCCTAAAACACAGAAGCAACGTAACCTTCAATCTGCTCTGCTGTGCGTTTGTTCAGCTAAGTGAGTTAAATCTCCTTTAGATTCAGGAGTTAGAAACACGTTTCTGGCAAGAGCTGCGTTTGGACATTTCTGAGTGAATGGGAGTATATGCTGTAAGGAGAACTCTGCTTCTAAAACCAAAACAACTACCTAACAGAAGGTTGTCAATGTGTGCATTCAACTTACAGAGTTAAACTCGTGTGTTGAAGGAAGTCTGGAAACACTTTCTGTGGAGAGATCTCAAAACAGGCCTTTCCAGCAGTATTCCGCATATAATGAAATAGCAGTAAAACTCTGCCTAAACACAGAAGCAACAATCCTTCAATCTGTTCTGCTGTGCGTTTGTTCAGCTAAGTGAGTTAAATCTCCTTTAGATTCAGGAGTTAGAAACACGTTTCTGGCAAGAGCTGCTTTGGACATTCTGAGTGAATGGGAATATATGCTGTAATGAGAACTCTCTGCTTCTAAAATCAAAACGGAGCTACCTAACAGAACGGTTGTCAATGTGTGCATTCAACTTAAAGAGTTAAACTCGTGTGTTGAAGGGGAAGTCTGGAAACGCTTTCTGTGGAGAGATCTCAAACAGGCCTTTCCAGCAGTATTCCCGCATATAACAAAATAGCAGTAAAACTCTGCCTAAAACACAGAAGCAACGTATCTTCAATTTGTTCTGCTGTGCATTTGTTCAGCTAAGTGAGTTAAATCTCCTTTAGATTCAGGAGTTAGAAACACGTTTCTGGCAAGAGCTGCTTTGGACATTCTGAGTGAATGGAGTATATGCTGTAAGGAGAACTCTGCTTCTAAAACCAAAACAGCTACCTAACAGAAGGGTTGTCAATGTGTGCATTCAATTTACAGAGTTAAACTCGTGTGTTGAAGGGGAAGTCTGGAAACGCTTTCTGTGGAGATCTCAAAACAGGCCTTCCAGCAGTATTCCCGCATATAACAAAATAGAAGTAAAACTCTGCCTAAACACAGAAGCAACGTATCCTTCAATCTGCTCTGCTGTGCATTTGTTCAGCTAAGTGAGTTAAATCTCCTTTAGATTCAGGAGTTAGAAACACGTTTCTGGCAAGAGCTGCATTGGACATTCCTGAGTGAATGGGAGTATATGCTGTAAGGAGAACTCTCTGCTTCTAAAACCAAAACGGAGCTACCTAACAGAACGGTTGTCAATGTGTGCATTCAACTTACAGAGTTAAACTCTTGTGTTGAAGGGAAAGTCTGGAAACGCTTTCTGTGGAGAGATCTCAAAACAGGCCTTTCAGCAGTATTCCGCATATAACGAAATAGCAGTAAAACTCTGCCTAAAACACAGAAGCAACGTATCCTTCAATCTGCTCTGCTGTGCGTTTGTTCAGATAAGTGAGTTAAATCTCCCTTTAGATTCAGGAGTTAGAAACACGTTTCTGGCAAGAGCTGCGTTTGGACATTCCTGAGTGAATGGGAATATATGCTGTAAGGAGAACTCTCTGCTTCTAAAACCAAAACGGAGCTACCTAACAGAACGGTTGTCAATGTGTGCATTCAACTTACAGAGTTAAACTCTTGTGTTGAAGGGAAGTCTGGAAACGCTTTCTGTGGAGAGATCTCAAAACAGGCTTTACCAGCAGTATTCCCGATATAACGAAATAGCAGTGAAACTCTGCCTAAAACACAGAAGCAACGTATCCTTCAATCTGCTCTGCTGTGCCTTTGTTCAGCTAAGTGAGTTAAATCTTCCTTTAGATTCAGGAGTTAGAAACAGTTTCTGGCAAGAGCTGCGTTTGGACATTTCTGAGTGAATGGGAGTATATGATGTAAGGAGAACTCTCTGCTTCTAAAACCAAAACGGAGCTACCTAACAGAACGGTTGTCAATGTGTGCATTCAAATTAGAGAGTTAAAGCTGTGTGTTGAAGGGGATGTCTGGAAATGCTTTACGTGGAGAAATCTCAAAACAGGCTTTTCCAGCAGTATTCCCGCATATAACGAAATAGCAGTTAAACTGTGCCTAAAACACAGAAGAAACGTATCCTTCAATCTGCTCTGCTGTGCGTTGGTTCAGCTAAGTGAGTTAAATCTCCTTTAGATTCAGGAGTTAGAAACAGTTTCTGGCAAGAGCTGCGCTTTGGACATTCCTGAGTGAATGGGAGTATATGCTGTAAGAGAAATCTCTGCTTCTAAAACCAAAATGGAGCTACCTAACAGAATGGTTGTCAATGTGTGCATTCAACTTACAGAGTTAAACTCATGTGTTTATGCAGCAGTTTGGAAATGCTTTCTGTGGAGAATCTCAAAACAGGCCTTTCCAGCAATATTCCGCATATATGAAATAGCAGTAAAACTCTGCCTAAAACACAGAAACAACGT
Source organism: Saguinus midas (assembly GCA_021498475.1). Taxonomy (NCBI): domain Eukaryota; kingdom Metazoa; phylum Chordata; class Mammalia; order Primates; family Cebidae; genus Saguinus; species Saguinus midas. The sequence continues at coordinate 136,958,792 of CM038393.1, forward strand.
ATCCTTCAATCTGCTCTGCTGTGTTTGTTCAGCTAAGTGAGTTACATCTATGTTTAGATTCAGGAGTTAGAAACACGTTTCTGGCAAGAGCTGCTTTGGACATTCCTGAGTGAATGGGAGTACAGGCTGTAATGAGAAATATCTGGTTCTAAAACCAAAACGGAGCTATCTAACAGAATGGTTGTCAATGTGTGCATTCAACTTACAGAGTTAAACTCTTGTGTTGAAGGGAAAGTCTGGAAATGCTTTCTGTGGAGAATCTCAAAACAGGCCTTTCCAGCAGTATTCCCATATAACGAAATAGCAGTAAACTCTGCCTAAAACACAGAAGCAACAATCCTTCAATCTGCTCTGCTGTGCTTTGTTCAGCTAAGTGAGTTAAATCTCCTTTAGATTCAGGAGTTAGAGACACATTTCTGGCAAGAGCTGCCTTTGGACATTCCTGAGTGAATGGGAGTATATGCTGTAAGAACTCTCTGCTTCTAAAACCAAAACAAGCTACCTAACAGAATGGTTGTCAATGTGTGCATTGAATTTACAGAGTTAAAATCGTGTGTTTAAGGGAAGTCTGGAAACTTTCTGTGGAGATCTCAAAACAGGCCTTCAAAGCAGTATTCCGCATATAACAAAATAGAAGTAAAACTCTGCCTAAAACACAGAAGCAACCAATCCTTCAATCTGCTCTGCTGTGCTTTGTTCAGCTAAGTGAGTTAAATCTTACTGTAGATTCAGGAGTTAGAAACAGTTTCTGGCAAGAGCTGCTTTGGACATTCTGAGTGAATGGGAGTATATGTTGTAAGGAGAACTCTCCTTCTAAAACCAAAACAAGCTACCTAACAGAATGGTTGTCAATGTGTGCATTGAATTTACAGAGTTAAACTCTGTGTTGAAGGAAGTCTGGAAACTTTCTGTGGAGATCTCAAAACAGGCCTTCAGCAGTATTCCCGCATATAACGAAATAGCAGTAAAACTCTGCCTAAAACACAGAAGCAACATATCCTTCAATCTACTCTGCTGTGCGTTTGTTCAACTAAGTGAGTTACATCTATGTTTAGATTCAGGAGTTAGAAACATGTTTCTGGCAAGAGCTGCTTTGGACATTCCTGAGTGAATGGGAGTATACGCTTTAAGAACTCTCTGCTTCTAAAACCAAAACGGAGCTACCTAACAGAAGGTTGTCAATGTGCATTTAACTTACAGAGTTAAACTCATGTGTTGAAGGGAAAGTCTGGAAACTTTCTGTGGAGATCTCAAAACAGGCCTTTCAGCAGTATTCCGCATATAACAAAATAGCAGTAAAACTCTGCCTAAAACACAGAAGCAACATATCCTTCAATCTGCTCTGCTGTGCCTTTGTTCAGCTAAGTGAGTTACATCTATGTTTAGATTCAGGAGTTAGAAACAAGTTTCTGGCAAGAGCTGCGTTTGGATATTCCTGAGTGAATGGGAGTACAGGCTGTAATGAGAAATATCTGGTTCTAAAACCAAAACAGAGCTACCTAACAGAATGGTTGTCAATGTGTGCATTCAACTTACAGAGTTAAACTCATGTGTTTATGCAGCAGTTTGGAAACGCTTTCTGTGAAGAGATGTCAAAACAGGCCTTTCCAGCAATATTCCGCATATAATGAAATAGCAGTAAAACTCTGCCTAAAACACAGAAGAAACGTATCCTACAATCTGCTCTGCTGTGCCTTTGTTCAGCTAAGTGAGTTACATCTATGTTTAGATTCAGGAGTTAGAAACACATTTCTGGCAAGAGCTGCGTTTGGATATTCCTGAGTGAATGGGAGTACAGGCTGTAATGAGAAATATCTGGTTCTAAAACCAAAACGAGCTACCTAACAGAATGGTTGTCAATGTGTGCATTCAACTTACAGAGTTAAACTCATGTGTTTATGCAGCAGTTTGGAAACGCTTTCTGTGGAGAATCTCAAAACAGGCCTTTCAGCAGTATTCCGCATATAACGAAATAGCAGTAAAACTCTGCCTAAAACACAGAAGAAACGTATCCTACAATCTGCTCTGCTGTGCGTTTGTTCAACTAAGTGAGTTACATCTATGTTTAGATTCAGGAGTTAGAAACATGTTTCTGGCAAGAGCTGCATTTGGATATTCCTGAGTGAATGGGAGTACAGGCTGTAATGAGAAATATCTGGTTCTAAAACCAAAACGGAGCTATCTAACAGAATGGTTGTCAATGTGTGCATTCAACTTATGGAGTTAAACTCATGTGTTTATGCAGCAGTTTGGAAACGCTTTCTGTGGAGAATCTCAAAACAGGCATTTCCAGCCAAATACCCGCATATAACGAAATAGCAGTAAAACTGCCTCTGAAACACAGAAGAAACGTATCCTACAATCTGCTCTGCTGTGTTTGTTCAGCTAAGTGAGTTACATCTATGTTTAGATTCAGGAGGTAGAAACACGTTTCTTCTAAAAGCTGCGTTTGGACATTCCAGAGTGGATGGGAGAACAGGCTGTAAAGAGAAATATCTGGTTCTAAAACAAAAACGGAGCTATCTAGCAGAATGGTTGTCAATGTGTGCATTCAACTTATGGAGTTAAACTCATGTGTTTATGCAGCAGTTTGGAAACGCTTTCTGTGGAGAATCTCAAAACAGGCATTTCCAGCCAAATACCCGCATATAACGAAATAGCAGTAAGACTGCCTCTGAAACACAGAAGAAACGTATCCTACAATCTGCTCTGCTGTGCGTTTGTTCAACTAAGTGAGTTACATCTATGTTTAGATTCAGGAGTTAGAAACACGTTTCTAGTAAAAGCTGCGTTTGGAAATTCCTGAGTGAATGGGAGTACAGGCTGTAATGAGAAATATCTGGTTCTAAAACCAAAACGGAGCTATCTAACAGAATGGTTGTCAATGTGTGCATTCAACTTATGGAGTTAAACTCATGTGTTTATGCAGCAGTTTGGAAACGCTTTCTGTGGAGAATCTCAAAACAGGCATTTCCAGCCAAATACCCGCATATAACGAAATAGCAGTAAGACTGCCTCTGAAACACAGAAGAAACGTATCCTACAATCTGCTCTGCTGTGTGTTTGTTCAACTAAGTGAGTTACATCTATGTTTAGATTCAGGAGTTAGAAACACGTTTCTAGTAAAAGCTGCATTTGGATATTCCTGAGTGAATGGGAGTACAGGCTGTAATGAGAAATATCTGGTTCTAAAACCAAAACGGAGCTATCTAACAGAATGGTTGTCAATGTGTGCATTCAACTTACAGAGTTAAACTCATGTGTTTATGCAGCAGTTTGGAAACGCTTTCTGTGGAGAATCTCAAAACAGGCCTTTCAGCAGTATTCCGCATATAACAAAATAGCAGTAAAACTCTGCCTAAAACACAGAAGCAACCAATCCTTCAATCTGATCTGCTGTGCATTTGTTCAGCTAAGTGAGTTAAATCTCCTTTAGATTCAAGAATTAGAAACACGTTTCTAGTAAAAGCTGCGTTTGGACATTCTGAGTGAATGGGAGTATATGCTTTAAGAACTCTCTGCTTCTAAAACCAAAACAGCTACCTAACAGAAGGGTTGTCAATGTGCATTCAACTTACAGAGTTAAACTCATGTGTTTATGCAGCAGTTTGGAAACGCTTTCTGTGGAGATCTCAAAACAGGCCTTTCAGCAGTATTCCGCATATAATGAAATAGCAGTAAAACTCTGCCTAAAACACAGAAGCAACAATCCTTCAATCTGCTCTGCTGTGCTTTGTTCAGCTAAGTGAGTTAAATCTCCTTTAGATTCAGGAGTTAGAAACACGTTTCTGGCAAGAGCTGCATTTGGACATTCTGAGTGAATGGGAGTAAATGCTGTAAGGAGAACTCTGCTTCTAAAACCAAAATGGAGCTACCTAACAGAATGGTTTTCAATGTGTGCATTCAACTTATGGAGTTAAACTCATGTGTTTATGCAGCAGTTTGGAAACGCTTTCTGTGGAGAATCTCAAAACAGGCCTTTCAGCAGTATTCCGCATATAACAAAATAGCAGTAAAACTCTGCCTAAAACACAGAAGCAACCAATCCTTCAATCTGATCTGCTGTGCATTTGTTCAGCTAAGTGAGTTAAATCTCCTTTAGATTCAGGAGTTAGAAACAGTTTCTGGCAAGAGCTGCGTTTGGACAATTCTGAGTGAATGGGAGTATATGCTGTAAGAACTCTCTGCTTCTAAAACCAAAATGGAGCTACCTAACAGAATGGTCTTCAATGTGTGCATTCAACTTATGGAGTTAAACTCATGTGTTGAAGGAAAGTCTGGAAACGCTTTCTGTGGAGATCTCAAAACAGGCCTTTCAGCAGTATTCCGCATATAATGAAATAGCAGTAAAACTCTGCCTAAAACACAGAAGCAACAATCCTTCAATCTGCTCTGCTGTGCTTTGTTCAGCTAAGTGAGTTAAATCTCCTTTAGATTCAGGAGTTAGAAACACGTTTCTGGCAAGAGCTGCATTTGGACATTCTGAGTGAATGGGAGTATATGCTGTAATGAGAAATCTAGGCTTCTAAAACCAAAATGGAGCTACCTAACAGAAGGGTTGTCAATGTGTGCATTCAACTTATGGAGTTAAACTCATGTGTTGAAGGAAGTCTGGAAACGCTTTCTGTGGAGAATCTCAAAACAGGCCTTTCCAGCAGTATTCCGCATATAATGAAATAGCAGTAAAACTCTGCCTAAAACACAGAAGCAACGTACCTTCAATCTGATCTGCTGTGCATTTGTTCAGCTAAGTGAGTTAAATCTCCTTTAGATTCAGGAGTTAGAAACAGTTTCTGGCAAGAGCTGCATTTGGATATTCCTGAGTGAATGGGAATATATGCTGTAAGAACTCTCTGCTTCTAAAACCAAAATGGAGCTACCTAACAGAATGGTCTTCAATGTGTGCATTCAACTTATGGAGTTAAACTCATGTGTTGAAGGAAAGTCTGGAAACACTTTCTGTGGAGATCTCAAAACAGGCCTTTCAGCAGTATTCCGCATATAATGAAATAGCAGTAAAACTCTGCCTAAAACACAGAAGCAACATATCCTTCAATCTGCTCTGCTGTGCTTTGTTCAGCTAAGTGAGTTAAATCTCCTTTAGATTCAGGAGTTAGAAACATTTCTGGCAAGAGCTGCATTTGGACATTCTGAGTGAATGGGAGTATATGCTTTAAGAACTCTCTGCTTCTAAAACCAAAATGGAGCTACCTAACAGAACGGTTGTCAATGTGCATTTAACTTACAGAGTTAAACTCATGTGTTTATGCAGCAGTTTGGAAACGCTTTCTGTGGAGAATCTCAAAACAGGCCTTTCCAGCAGTATTCCGCATATAACGAAATAGCAGTGAAACTCTGCCTAAAACACAGAAAATATGTATCCTTCAATCTGCTCTGCTGTGCGTTTGTTCAACTAAGTGAGTTACATCTATGTTTAGATTCAGGAGTTAGAAACACGTTTCTAGTAAAAGCTGCATTTGGATATTCCTGAGTGAATGGGAATATATGCTGTAATGAGAAATATCTGGTTCTAAAACCAAAACGGAGCTATCTAACAGAATGGTTTTCAATGTGTGCATTCAACTTATGGAGTTAAACTCATGTGTTTATGCAGCAGTTTGGAAACGCTTTCTGTGGAGATCTCAAAACAGGCCTTTCAGCAGTATTCCGCATATAATGAAATAGCAGTAAAACTCTGCCTAAAACACAGAAGCAACGTATCCTTCAATCTGCTCTGCTGTGTGTTTGTTCAACTAAGTGAGTTAAATCTGCCTTTAGATTCAGGAGTTAGAGACACATTTCTGGCAAGAGCTGCATTTGGACATTCTGAGTGAATGGGAGTACAGGCTGTAATGAGAAATCTAGGCTTCTAAAACCAAAACAGCTACCTAACAGAATGGTTTTCAATGTGTGCATTCAATTTACAGAGTTAAACTCATGTGTTTATGCAGCAGTTTGGAAACGCTTTCTGTGAGAGATCTCAAAACAGGCCTTTCAGCAGTATTCCGCATATAACGAAATAGCAGTGAAACTCTGCCTAAAACACAGAAAATATGTATCCTTCAATCTGCTCTGCTGTGCGTTTGTTCAGCTAAGTGAGTTACATCTATGTTTAGATTCAGGAGTTAGAAACACATTTCTGGCAAGAGCTGCATTTGGACATTCTGAGTGAATGGGAATATATGCTGTAATGAGAAATATCTGGTTCTAAAACCAAAATGGAGCTACCTAACAGAATGGTTGTCAATGTGCATTTAACTTACAGAGTTAAACTCTTGTGTTTATGCAGCAGTTTGGAAACTCTTTCTGTGGAGATCTCAAAACAGGCCTTTCAGCAGTATTCCGCATATAACGAAATAGCAGTAAAACTCTGCCTAAAACACAGAAGCAACATATCCTTCAATCTGCTCTGCTGTGCTTTGTTCAGCTAAGTGAGTTAAATCTCCTTTAGATTCAGGAGTTAGAAACATTTCTGGCAAGAGCTGCGTTTGGATATTCCAGAGTGAATGGGAGTATATGCTGTAAGAACTCTCTGCTTCTAAAACCAAAATGGAGCTACCTAACAGAATGGTCTTCAATGTGTGCATTCAACCTATAGAGTTAAACTCATGTGTTAATGCAGCACTTTGGAAAGCTTTCTGTGGAGATCTCAAAACAGGCCTTTCAGCAGTATTCCGCATATAATGAAATAGCAGTAAAACTCTGCCTAAAACACAGAAGCAACAATCCTTCAATCTGCTCTGCTGTGCTTTGTTCAGCTAAGTGAGTTAAATCTCCTTTAGATTCAGGAGTTAGAAACATTTCTGGCAAGAGCTGCGTTTGGATATTCCAGAGTGAATGGGAGTATATGCTGTAAGAACTCTCTGCTTCTAAAACCAAAACAGCTACCTAACAGAATGGTCTTCAATGTGTGCATTCAACACAGAGTTAAACTCATGTGTTAATGCAGCACTTTGGAAAGCTTTCTGTGGAGAATCTCAAAACAGGCCTTTCCAGCAGTATTCCGCATATAACGAAATAGCAGTAAAACTCTGCCTAAAACACAGAAGCAACGTATCCTTCAATCTGCTCTGCTGTGCTTTGTTCAGCTAAGTGAGTTAAATCTCCTTTAGATTCAGGAGTTAGAAACATTTCTGGCAAGAGCTGCGTTTGGACAATTCTGAGTGAATGGGAGTATATGCTGTAATGAGAAATATCTGGTTCTAAAACCAAAACGGAGCTATCTAACAGAATGGTTGTCAATGTGTGCATTCAACCTATAGAGTTAAACTCATGTGTTAATGCAGCACTTTGGAAAGCTTTCTGTGGAGAGATCTCAAAACAGGCCTTTCAGCAGTATTCCGCATATAACGAAATAGCAGTGAAACTCTGCCTAAAACACAGAAGCAACCAATCCTTCAATCTGCTCTGCTGTGCTTTGTTCAGCTAAGTGAGTTAAATCTCCTTTAGATTCAGGAGTTAGAAACATTTCTGGCAAGAGCTGCATTTGGACATTCTGAGTGAATGGGAATATATGCTGTAATGAGAAATATCTGGTTCTAAAACCAAAACAAGCTACCTAACAGAATGGTCTTCAATGTGTGCATTCAATTTACAGAGTTAAACTCGTGTGTTGAAGGAAGTCTGGAAACTTTCTGTGGAGAATCTCAAAACAGGCATTTCCAGTCAAATACCCACATATAAGAAATAGCGGTAAGACTACCTCTAACACAGAAGAAACGTATCCTTCAATCTACTCTGCTGTGCATTTGTTCAGCTAAGTGAGTTAAATCTCCTTTAGATTCAGGAGTTAGAAACATTTCTGGCAAGAGCTGCGTTTGGACAATTCTGAGTGAATGGGAATATATGCTGTAAGAGAACTCTCTGCTTCTAAAACCAAAATGGAGCTACCTAACAGAATGGTCTTCAATGTGTGCATTCAACACAGAGTTAAACTCGTGTGTTGAAGGAAGTCTGGAAACACTTTCTGTGGAGATCTCAAAACAGGCCTTTCCAGCAGTATTCCGCATATAATGAAATAGCAGTAAAACTCTGCCTAAAACACAGAAGCAACCAATCCTTCAATCTACTCTGCTGTGCATTTGTTCAGCTAAGTGAGTTAAATCTCCTTTAGATTCAGGAGTTAGAAACATTTCTGGCAAGAGCTGCATTTGGACATTCTGAGTGAATGGGAGTATATGCTTTAAGAACTCTCTGCTTCTAAAACCAAAACAGCTACCTAACAGAATGGTTGTCAATGTGTGCATTCAACACAGAGTTAAACTCATGTGTTTATGCAGCAGTTTGGAAACTCTTTCTGTGGAGAATCTCAAAACAGGCATTTCCAGTCAAATACCCACATATAAGAAATAGCGGTAAGACTACCTCTAACACAGAAGAAACGTATCCTTCAATCTGCTCTGCTGTGCATTTGTTCAGCTAAGTGAGTTAAATCTCCTTTAGATTCAGGAGTTAGAAACACGTTTCTGGCAAGAGCTGCGTTTGGATATTCCTGAGTGAATGGGAGTACAGGCTGTAATGAGAAATATCTGGTTCTAAAACCAAAACGGAGCTATCTAACAGAATGGTTGTCAATGTGTGCATTCAACTTACAGAGTTAAACTCATGTGTTTATGTAGTCGTTTGGAAGCTTTTTGTGTGGAATCTAGAAACAGGCATTTTCAGCAAAATACCTGCATAGAAAAATAGCAGTAAGACTGCCTCTAAAACACAGAAGAAACGTATCTTTCAATTTGCTCTGCTGTGCGTTTGTTCAACTGACTTATATTTTCTTTAATTCAGAAGTTAGAAACACATTTCTGGCAAGAGCTGCGTTTGGATATTCTTGAGTGAATGGGAGTATAAGCTCTAATTAGAAATATCTGGTTCTAAAACCAAAACAGAGCTACCTAACAGAATGGTTGTCAATGTGTGCATTCAACTTACAGAGTTAAACTCATGTGTTAATGCAGCACTTTGGAAAGCTTTCTGTATAGAATCTCAAAACAGGCATTTCCAGCAAAATACCCGATTATAACAAATAGCAGTAAGACTGCCTCTAAAACACAGAAGAAACGTATCTTTCAATTTGCTCTGCTGTGCCTTTGTTCAGCTAAGTGAGTTAAATCTCCTTTAGATTCAGGAGTCAGAAACACGTTTCTAGTAAAACCTGCATTTGGATAATCCTGAGTGAATGGTGGTACATGCTGTATTGAGAAATATCTATCTCTAAAATGAAAACGGAGCAATCTAACAGAATGGTCTTCAATGTGTGCATTCAACTTACAGAGTTAAACTGATGTGTGTTTGCAGCAGTTTGTAATCTTATTCTGTGAAAAATCTAACACAGGACATTTCAGCCAAAATTCCAGCATATAACAAATAGCAGTAAGACTGCCTCTAAAACACAGAAGCAACGTATCCTTCAATCTGCTCTGCTGTGTGTTTGTTCAACTCAGAGAGTTGAACCTGTGTTTAGATTCAGTGAGTTAGAAACACATTTCTGGCAAGAGCTGCGTTTGGATATTCTTGAGTGAATGGGAGTATATGCTTTAAGAACTCTCTGCTTCTAAAACCAAAACGAGCTACCTAACAGAATGGTCTTCAATGTGTGCATTCAACTTACAGAGTTAAACTCATGTGTTAATGCAGCACTTTGGAAAGCTTTCTGTATAGAATCTCAAAACAGGCCTTTCAGCAGTATTCCGCATATAACAAATAGCAGTAAGACTGCCTCTAAAACACAGAAGAAACGTATCTTTCAATTTGCTCTGCTGTGCTTTGTTCAGCTAAGTGAGTTAAATCTCCTTTAGATTCAGGAGTCAGAAACACGTTTCTTCCAGGAGCTGTATTTGGATATTCCAGAGTGAATGGGAGTATAAGCTCTAATTAGAAATATCTGGTTCTAAAACCAAAATGGAGCTACCTAACAGAATGGTCTTCAATGTGTGCATTCAACACAGAGTTAAACTCATGTGTTAATGCAGCACTTTGGAAAGCTTTCTGTATAGAATCTCAAAACAGGCCTTTCAGCAGTATTC
>CM038393.1:136968910-136982848 GCA_021498475.1 Saguinus midas
TTGCTGGAAAGGCCTGTTTTGAGATCTCTCCATAGAAAGCGTTTCCAGACTTCCCATTCACCACACGAGTTTAACTCTGTAAGTGTAATGCACACAATGACAACCGTTCTGTTACGTAGCATTGTTTTGGTTTTAGAAGCAGAGAGTTCTTATTAAAGCATATTGTCCCATTTACTCAGGATTGTTTAATCGCAGCTCTTGCCAGAAACGTGTTTCTATTTCCTGCACCTTAACGGAGATTTAACTCACTTAGCCAAACAAAGGCACAGCAGAGCAGATTGAAGGATACGTTGCTTCTGTGTCTTAGGCAAAATTTAACTGCTTTCCGTTATATGCGGGAATACTGCTTGAAAGGCCTGTTTTGAGATCTCTCCACAGAAAGGGTTTCCAGACTTCTCCTTCAACACACGAGTTTAATTCTTTAAGTTGAATGCACACATTGACAACCATTCTGTTAAGTAGCTCCGTGTTGATATTAGAAGCAGAGGGTTCTTAAAGCATATACACGCATTCACTCAGAATTGTCCAAATGCAGCTCTTGCCAGAAACGTGTTTCTAACTCCTGAATCTACAGTAAGATTTAACTCACTTAGCTGAAGAAACGCACAGCAGAATAGATTGAAAGATTGGTTGCTTCTGTACTCTAGGGGGAGTTTTACTGCTATTTCGTTATATGCGGGAATACTGCTGGTAATGCCTGTTTTGACATCTCTCCACAGAAAGCGTTTCCAGACTTTCCCTTCAACACAAGAAGTTTAATTTGTAAGTTGAATGCACACGTTGACAACTGTTCTGTTAGGTAGCGCCGTTTTGGTTTTAGAAGCCTAGATTTCTCATTACAGCATATATTCCCATTCACTTAGTAATGTCCAAATGCAGCTCTTGCCAGAAACGTGTTTCTAATTCTTGAATTTAAAGGCAGATTTAACTCACTTAACTGAACAAATGCACAGCAGATCAGATTGAAGTGTACGTTGCTTCTGAGTTTTAGGCAGAGTTTTACTGCTATTTCGTTATATGCGGGAATACTGCTGTTAAGGCCTGTTTTGAGATCTCTTCACAGAAAGCGTTTCCAGACTTTCCCTTCAACACAAGAGTTTTACTCTGTCAGTTGAATGCACATTGACAACCCTTCTGTTAGGTAGCTCCGTTTTGGTTTTAGAAGCAGAGAGTTCTTTTTTTTTTTTTGAGACGGAGTTTCACTCTTGTTACCCAGGCTGGAGTGCAATGGCGCTCTTGCCAGAAATGTGTCTCTAACTCCTGAATCTAAAGGGAGATGTAACTCACTTAGCTGAACAAATGCACAGCAGAGCAGATTGAAGGATACGTTGCTTCTGTGTTTTAGGCAGAGTTTTACTGCTATTTGTTATATGCGGGAATACTACTGGAAAGGCCTGTTTTGAGATCTCTCCACAGAAAGCGTTTCCAGACTTCCCCTTCAACACACGAGTTTAACTCTGTAAGTTGAATGCACACATTGACAACCGTTCTGTTATGTAGCTCGGTTTTGGTTTTAGAAACATGGATTTCTCCTTACAGCATTTACTCCCATTCACTCAGAATTGTCCAAACGCAGCTCTTGCCAGAAACATGTTTCTCACTCCTGAATCTAAAGGGAGATTTAACTCACTTAGCTGAACAAATGCACAGCAGAGAAGATTGAAGGATATGTTCCTTCTGTGTTGTAGGCAGAGTTTCACTGCTATTTCGTTATATGCGGGAATAGTGCTGGAAAGGCCTGTTTTGGGAACTCTCCACAAAAAACTTTTCCAGAATTTCCCTTCAACACATGAGTTTAACTCTGTAAGTTAAATGCACATTGACAACCGTTCTGTTAGGTAGCCCCGTTTTGATTTTAGAAGCAGAGAGTTCTCCTTACAACATATACTCCCATTCACTCAGAAATGTCCAAATGCAGCTCTTGCCAGAAATGTGTCTCTAACTCCTGAATCTAAAGGGAGATTTAACTCACTTAGCTGAACAAACGCACAGCAGAGCAGATTGAAGGATACATTTCTGCTGTGTTTTAGGCCGAGTTTTACTTCTATTTTGTTATATGCAGGAATACTACTGGAAAGGCCTGTTTTGAGATCTCTCCCCAGAAAGCATTTCCAGACTTTCCCTTCAACACAAGAGTTTTACTCTGTAAGTTGAATGCACACATTGACAACCCTTCTGTTAGGTAGCTTCGTTTTGGTTTTAGAAGCAGAGAGTTCTTAAAGGGTGTACTCCCATTCACTCAGAATTGTCCAAACGCAGCTCTTGCCAGAAACTTGTTTCTAACTTTTTAATCTAAAGGGAGATTTAATTCACTTAGCTGAACAAACGCACAGCAGAGCAGATTGAAGGATACGTTGCTTCTGTGTTTTAGGCAGAGTTTTACTGCTATTTCGTTATATGCGGGAATACTGCTGGTAAAGCCTGTTTTGAGATCTCTCCACAGAAAGCGTTTCCACACTGTCCCTTCAACACAAGAGTTTTACTCTGTAAGTTGAATGCACACATTGACAACAGTTCTGCTAGGTAGCTCCGTTTTGGTTTTAGAAGCCTAGATTTCTCATCACAGCATATATTCCCATTCACTCAGTAATGTCCAAACGCAGCTCTTTCCAGAAACATGTTTCTCACTCCTGAATCTAAAGGGAGATTTAACTCACTTAGCTGAACAAATGCACAGCAGATCAGATTGAAGGGTACGTTGCTTCTGTGTTTTAGGCAGAGTGTTACTGCTATTTCATTATATGCGGGAATGCTGCTTTGAAGGCCTGTTTTGAGATCTCTCCACAGAAAATGTTTCCAGACTTCCCCTTCAACACACAAGTTTAAATTTGTAAGTTCAATGCACACATTGAAAACCATTCTTTTAGGTAGCTCCGTTTTGGTTTTAGAAGCAGAGAGTTCTCCTTACAGCATATATTCCCATTCACTCCGCAAAGTCCAAACGCAGCTCTTGCCAGAATCTTGTTTCTAACTCCTGAATCTAAAGGCAGATTTAACTCACTTAACTGAACAAACGCACATCAGAGTAGATTGAAACATACGTTGCTTTTCTGTTTTAGGCAGAGTTTTCCTGATGTTTCGTTATATGCGGGAATATTGCTGGAAAGGCCTGTTTTGAGATCTCTCCACAGAAAGCGTTTCCAGACTTCCCCTTCAACACACGAGTTTAACTCTTTAAGTTGAATGCACACATTGACAACCATTCTGTTAGGTAGCTCCGTGTTGTATATTAGAAGCAGACAGTTCTTAAAGCGTATAACAGCATTCACTCAGAATTGTCCAAACGCAGCTCTTCCCAGAAATGTGTTTCTAACTCCTGAATCTACAGTAAGATTTAACTCACTTAGCTGAACAAACGCACAGCAGAACAGATTGAAGGTTACGTTGCTTCTGTGTTTTAGGCGGAGTTTCACTGCTATTTCGTTATATGCGGGAATACTTCTGGAAAGGCCTGTTTTGACATCTCTTCACAGAAAGCGTTTCCAGACTTCCCCTTAAACACACGATTTTAACTCTGTAAATTGAATGCACACCTTGACAACCATTTAGTTAGGTAGCTCCATTTTGGTTTTAGAAGGAGAGAGTTCTCCTTACAGCATATACTCCCATTCACTCAGAATGTCCAAACGCAGCTCTTGGTAGAAGCGTGTTTTTAACTCCTGAATCTAAAGGAGATTTAACTCACTTAGCTGAACAAACGCACAGCAGAGAAGATTGAAGGATATGTTGCTTCTGTGTTTTAGGCAGAGTTTCACTGCTATTTCGTTATATGCGGGAATAGTGCTGGAAAGGCCTGTTTTGGGAACTCTCCACAAAAAACGTTTCCAGACTTTCCCTTCAACACATGAGTTTAACTCTGTAAGTTAAATGCACATTGACAACCATTCTGTTAGGTAGCTCCGTTTTGATTTTAGAAGCAGAGAGTTCTCCTTACAACATATACTCCCATTCACTCAGAAATGTCCAAATGCAGCTCTTGCCAGAAATGTGTCTCTAACTCCTGAATCTAAAGGGAGATGTAACTCACTTAGCTGAACAAATGCACAGCAGAGCAGATTGAAGGATACGTTCCTTCTGTGCTTTAGGCAGAATTTAACTGCTATTTCATTATATGCGGAATACTGCTGGAAAGGCCTGTTTTGAGATCTCTCCACAGAAAGCGTTTCCAGACTTCCCCTTCAACACACGAGTTTAACTCTGTACGTTGAATGCACACATTGACAACCCTTCTGTTAGGTAGCTCGGTTTTGGTTTTAGAAACATGGATTTCTTCTTACAGCATTTACTCCCATTCACTCAGAAATGTCCAAAGGCAGCTCTTGCCAGAAACGTGTTTCTAACTCCTGAATCTAAAGGAAGATTTAACTCACTTAGCTGAACAAAGGCACAGCAGAGCAGATGGGAGGATACGTTCCTTCTTTGCTTTAGGCAGAATTTAACTGCTATTTCATTATATGCGGAACACTGCTGGAAAGGCCTGTTTTGAGATCTCTCCCCAGAAAGCATTTCCAGACTTTCCCTTCAACACAAGAGTTTTACTCTGTAAGTTGAATGCACACATTGACAACCCTTCTGTTAGGTAGCTGTGTTTTGGTTTTAGAAGCAGAGAGTTCTTAAAGCGTATACTCCCATTCACTCCGAATTGTCCACACGCAGCTCTTGCCAGAAACTTGTTTCTAGCTTTTAAATCTAAAGAGAGATTTAACTCACTTAGCTGAACAAACGCACAGCAGAGTAGATTGAAGTATTGGTTGCTTCTGTGCTCTAGAAAGAGTTTTACTGCTATTTCGTTATATGCGGGAATACTGCTGTTAAGGCCTGTTTTGAGATCTCTCCACAGAAAGTGTTTCCAGACTTTCACTTCAACACAAGAGTTTTACTCTGTTAATTGAATGCACACATTGACAACCATTCTGTTAGGTAGCATTGTTTTGGTTTTAGAAGCCTAGATTTCTCATTTCAGCATATATTCCCATTCACTCAGTAATGTCCAAAGGCAGCTCTTGCCAGAAACTTGTTTCTAACTCCTGAATCTAAAGGGAGATTTAACTCACTTAGCTGAACAAATGCACAGCAGATCAGATTGAAGGATACGTTGCTTCTGTGTTTTAGGCAGAGTTTTACTGCTATTTCGTTATATGCGGGAATACTGCTTTGAAGGCCTGTTTTGTGATCTCTCCACTGAAAATATTTCCAGACTTCCCTTCAACACACGAGTTTAACTCTGTAAATTCAATGCACACATTGACAACCATTCTGTTAGGTAGCTCTGTTTTGGTTTTAGAAGCAGAGTTCTTAAAGCATATATTCCCATTCACTCAGTAATGTCCAAACGCAGCTCTTGCCAGAAACTTGTTTGTAACTTTTAAATCTAAAGGGAGAGTTTACTCACTTAGCTGAACAAATGCACAGCAGAGTAGATTGAAGGATTGGTTGCTTCTGTGCTCTAGGGAGAGTTTTACTGCTATTTCGTTATATGCGGGAATACTGCTGGTAAGGCCTGTTTTGAGGTCTCTCCACAGAAAGCGTTTCCAGACTTTCCTTCAACACAAGAGTTTTACTCTGTAAGTTGAATGCACACATTGACAACCATTCTGTTAGGTAGCTTTGTTTTGGTTTTAGAAGCCTAGATTTCTCATTACAGCATATATTCCCATTCACTCAGTAATGTCCAAACGCAGCTCTTGCCAGAAACTTGTTTCTAACTCCTGAATCTAAAGGCAGATTTAACTCACTTAACTGAACAAACGCACATCAGAGTAGATTGAAACATACGTTGCTTTTGTGTTTTAGGCAGAATTTTACTGTTATTTCCTTATATGCGGGAATATTGCTGGAAAGGCCTGTTTTGAGATCTCTCCACAGAAAGCGTTTCCAGACTTCCCTTCAACACACGAGTTTAACTCTGTAAGTTGAATGCACACATTGACAACCGTTCTGTTATGTAGCATTGTTTTGGTTTTAGAAGCAGAGAGTTCTTATTAAAGCATATTGTCCCATTTACTCAGGATTGTTTAATCGCAGCTCTTGCCAGAAACGTGTTTCTAACTCCTGAATCTACAGTAAGATTTAACTCACTTAGCTGAACAAACGCACAGCAGAACAGATTGAAGGTTACGTTGCTTCTGTGTTTTAGGCAGAGTTTAACTGCTATTTTGTTATATGCGGAATACTGCTTGAAAGGCCTGTTTTGAGATCTCTCCACAGAAAGCGTTTCCAGACTTCCTTCAACACACGAGTTTAACTCTGTAAGTTGAATGCACACATTGACAACCATTCTGTTAGGTAGCTCTGTTTTGGTTTTAGAAGCAGAGAGTTCTTAAAGCATATACTCCCATTCACTCAGAATTGTCCAAACGCAGCTCTTGCCAGAAACGTGTTTTAACTCCTGAATCTACAGTAGATTTAACTCACTTAGCTGAACAAAGCACAGCAGAACAGATTGAAGGATACGTTGCTTCTGTGTTTTAGGCAGAGTTTAACTGCTATTTCGTTATATGCGGAATACTGCTGAAAGGCCTGTTTTGACATCTCTTCACAGAAAGCGTTTCC
Source organism: Saguinus midas (assembly GCA_021498475.1). Classification (NCBI taxonomy): domain Eukaryota; kingdom Metazoa; phylum Chordata; class Mammalia; order Primates; family Cebidae; genus Saguinus; species Saguinus midas. Next base: position 136,975,463 of record CM038393.1, read on the forward strand.
AGACTTCCCTTCAACACACGAGTTTAACTCTGTAAGTTGAATGCACACCTTGACAACCATTCTGTTAGGTAGCTCCATTTTGGTTTTAGAAGGAGAGAGTTCTCCTTACAGCATATACTCCCATTCACTCAGGAATGTCCAAACGCAGCTCTTGCCAGAAACGTGTTTTAACTCCTGAATCTAAAGGGAGATTTAACTCACTTAGTTGAACAAACACACAGCAGAGAATATTGAAGGATATGTTGCTTCTGTGTTTTAGGCAGATTTTCACTGCTATTTCATTTTATGCGGAATAGTGCTGGAAAGGCCTGTTTTGAGATCTCTCCACAGAAAGTTTCCAGACTTCCCTTCAACACATGAGTTTAACTCTGTAAGTTGAATGCACATTGACAACCATTCTGTTAGGTAGCTCCGTTTTGGTTTTAGAAGCAGAGTTCTCCTTACATCATATACTCCCATTCACTCAGAATGTCCAAATGCAGCTCTTGCCAGAAATGTGTCTCTAACTCCTGAATCTAAAGGAGATTTAACTCACTTAGCTGAACAAACGCACAGCAGAGCAGATTGAAGATACGTTTCTGCTGTGTTTTAGGCAGAGTTTTACTGCTATTTTGTTATATGCGGGAATACTACTGGAAAGGCCTGTTTTGAGATCTCTCCACAGAAAGCATTTCCAGACTTCCTTCAACACACGAGTTTAACTCTGTACGTTGAATGCACACATTGACAACCGTTCTGTTAGGTAGCTCGGTTTTGGTTTTAGAAGCAGAGATTTCTCCTTACAGCATATACTCCCATTCACTCAGAAATGTCCAAATGCAGCTCTTGCCAGAAATGTGTCTCTAACTCCTGAATCTAAAGGGAGATTTAACTCACTTAGCTGAACAAACGCACAGCAGAGAAGATTGAAGGATATGTTCCTTCTGTGCTCTAGGGAGAGTTTTACTGCTATTTCGTTATATGCGGGAATACTGCTGAAAGGCCTGTTTTGAGATCTCTCCACAGAAAGCGTTTCCAGACTTTCCTTCAACACAAGAGTTTAACTCTGTAAGTTGAATGCACACATTGACAACCATTCTGTTAGGTAGCTCCGTTTTGGTTTTAGAAGCAGATTTCTCATTACAGCATATATTCCCATTCACTCAGTAATGTCCAAAAGCAGCTCTTGCCAGAAACGTGTTTCTAACTCCTGAATCTAAAGGCAGATTTAACTCACTTAACTGAACAAATGCACAGCAGATCAGATTGAAGGTACGTTGCTTCTGTGTTTTAGGCAGAGTTTTACTGCTATTTCGTTATATGCGGAATACTGCTGAAAGGCCTGTTTTGAGATCTCTCACAGAAAGCGTTTCCAGACTTTCCTTCAACACAAGAGTTTTACTCTGTAAGTTGAATGCACACATTGACAACCCTTCTGTTAGGTAGCTTTGTTTTGGTTTTAGAAGCAGAGAGTTCTTAAAGCATATACTCCCATTCACTCAGAATGTCCAAACGCAGCTCTTGCCAGAAACTTGTTTCTAACTCCTGAATCTAAAGGAGATTTAACTCACTTAGCTGAACAAACGCACAGCAGAGTAGATTGAAGGATACGTTGCTTCTGTGTTTTAGGCAGAGTTTTACTGCTATTTCGTTATATGCGGAATACTGCTGAAAGGCCTGTTTTGAGATCTCTCCACAAAAACTTTTCCAGACTTCCTTCAACACAAGAGTTTAACTCTGTAAGTTGAATGCACACATTGACAACCATTCTGTTAGGTAGCTCCGTTTTGGTTTTAGAAGCAGAGAGTTCTTAAAGCATATACTCCCATTCACTCAGAATTGTCCAAACGCAGCTCTTGCCAGAAACTGTTTCTAACTCCTGAATCTAAAGGAGATTTAACTCACTTAGCTGAACAAATGCACAGCAGAGCAGATTGAAGGATATGTTGCTTCTGTGTTTTAGGCAGAGTTTCACTGCTATTTCGTTATATGCGGAATACTGCTGAAAGGCCTGTTTTGAGATCTCCACAGAAAGTGTTTCCAGACTTTCCTTCAACACATGAGTTTAACTCTGTAAGTTGAATGCACATTGACAACCTTCTGTTAGGTAGCTCTGTTTTGGTTTTAGAAGCAGAGAGTTCTCCTTACAACATATACTCCCATTCACTCAGAAATGTGAAAACGCAGCTCTTGCCAGAAATGTTTCTAACTCCTGAATCTAAAGGGAGATTTAACTCACTTAGCTGAACAAACGCACAGCAGAGCAGATTGAAGGATACGTTGCTTCTGTGTTTTAGGCAGAGTTTTACTGCTATTTTGTTATATGCAGGAATACTACTGGAAAGGCCTGTTTTGAGATCTCTCCACAGAAAGCGTTTCCAGACTTCCTTCAACACAAGAGTTTAACTCTGTAAGTTGAATGCACACATTGACAACCGTTCTGTTAGGTAGCTCGGTTTTGGTTTTAGAAGCAGAGAGTTCTCTTACAGCATATACTCCCATTCACTCAGAATGTCCAAAGGCAGCTCTTGCCAGAAACGTGTTTCTAACTCCTGAATCTAAAGGAAGATTTAACTCACTTAGCTGAACAAACGCACAGCAGAGCAGATTGAAGGATACGTTGCTTCTGTGTTTTAGGCAGAGTTTCACTGCTATTTCGTTATATGCGGGAATAGTGCTGGAAAGGCCTGTTTTGGGAACTCTCCACAAAAAACTTTTCCAGAATTTCCCTTCAACACATGAGTTTAACTCTGTAAGTTAAATGCACATTGACAACCGTTCTGTTAGGTAGCCCCGTTTTGATTTTAGAAGCAGAGTTCTCCTTACAACATATACTCCCATTCACTCAGAAATGTCCAAATGCAGCTCTTGCCAGAAATGTGTCTCTAACTCCTGAATCTAAAGGGAGATGTAACTCACTTAGCTGAACAAACGCACAGCAGAGCAGATTGAAGGATACATTTCTGCTGTGTTTTAGGCCGAGTTTTACTTCTATTTTGTTATATGCAGGAATACTACTGGAAAGGCCTGTTTTGAGATCTCTCCACAGAAAGCGTTTCCAGACTTCCCCTTCAACACACGAGTTTAACTCTGTACGTTGAATGCACACATTGACAACCGTTCTGTTATGTAGCTCGGTTTTGGTTTTAGAAACATGGATTTCTCCTTACAGCATTTACTCCCATTCACTCAGGAATGTCCAAAAGGCAGCTCTTGCCAGAAACGTGTTTCTAATTCTTGAATCTAAAGGAAGATTTAACTCACTTAGCTGAACAAAGGCACAGCAGAGCAGATTGAAGGATACGTTGCTTCTGTGTTTTAGGCAGAATTTAACTGCTATTTCTTTATATGCGGGAATGCTGCTGGAAAGGCCTGTTTTGAGATCTCCACAGAAAGCATTTCCAGACTTCCTTCAACACAAGAGTTTTACTCTGTAAGTTGAATGCACACATTGACAACCCTTCTGTTAGGTAGCTTCGTTTTGGTTTTAGAAGCAGAGAGTTCTTAAAGCGTATACTCCCATTCACTCAGAATTGTCCAAACGCAGCTCTTGCCAGAAACTTGTTTCTAACTTTTAAATCTAAAGGGAGATTTAACTCACTTAGCTGAACAAATGCACAGCAGAGTAGATTGAAGGATTGTTGCTTCTGTGTTTTAGGCAGAGTTTTACTGCTATTTCGTTATATGCGGAATACTGCTGAAAGGCCTGTTTTGAGATCTCTCCACAGAAAGCATTTCCAGACTTTCCCTTCAACACAAGAATTTTACTCTGTAAGTTCAATGCACACATTGACAACCATTCTGTTAGGTAGCATTGTTTTGGTTTTAGAAGCCTAGATTTCTCATTTCAGCATATATTCCCATTCACTCAGTAATGTCCAAACGCAGCTCTTGCCAGAAACTTGTTTCTAACTTTTAAATCTAAAGGGAGAGTTTACTCACTTAGCTGAACAAATGCACAGCAGATCAGATTGAAGGGTACGTTGCTTCTGTGTTTTAGGCAGAGTTTTACTGCTATTTCGTTATATATGCGGAATACTGCTTTGAAGGCCTGTTTTGAGATCTCTCCACAGAAAGTGTTTCCAGACTTCCCCTTCAACACACGAGTTTAACTCTGTAAATTCAATGCACACATTGAAAACCATTCTGTTAGGTAGCTCTGTTTTGGTTTTAGAAGCACAGGGTTCTTAAAGCCTATACTCCCATTCACTCAGAATTGTCCAAACGCAGGTCTTGCTAGAAACTTGTTTGTAACTTTTAAATCTAAAGGGAGAGTTTACTCACTTAGCTGAACAAATGCACAGCAGAGTAGATTGAAGGATTGGTTGCTTCTGTGTTTTAGGCAGAGTTTTACTGCTATTTCGTTATATGCGGGAATACTGCTGGTAAGGCCTGTTTTGAGGTCTCTCCACAGAAAGCGTTTCCAGACTTTCCCTTCAACACAAGAGTTTTACTCTGTAAGTTGAAAGCACACATTGACAACCGTTCTGTTAGGTAGCTTTGTTTTGGTTTTAGAAGCCTAGATTTCTCATTACAGCATATATTCACATTCACTCAGTAATGTCCAAAGGCAGCTCTTGCCAGAAACATGTTTCTAACTCCTGAATCTAAAGGCAGATTTAACTCACTTAACTGAACAAACGCACATCAGAGTACATTGAAACTTACGTTGCTTTTGCGTTTTAGGCAGAATTTTACTTTTATTTCCTTATATGCGGGAATATTGCTGGAAAGGCCTGTTTTGAGATCTCTCCATAGAAAGCGTTTCCAGACTTCCCATTCACCACACGAGTTTAACTCTGTAAGTGTAATGCACACAATGACAACCCTTCTGTTACGTGGCATTGTTTTGGTTTTAGAAGCAGAGAGTTCTTATTAAAGCATATTGTCCCATTTACTCAGGATTGTTTAATCGCAGCTCTTGCCAGAAACGTGTTTCTATTTTTTGAATCTTAACGGAGATTTAACTCACTTAGCCAAACAGAGGCACAGCAGAGCAGATTGAAGGATATGTTGCTTCCCTGTTTTAGGCAAAATTTAACTGCTATTTGTTATATGCGGGAATACTGCTTGAAAGGCCTGTTTTGAGATCTCTCCACAGAAAGCGTTTCCAGACTTCCCCTTCAACACACGAGTTTAACTCTTTTAAGTTGAATGCACATATTGACAACCATTCTGTTAGGTAGCTCCGTGTTGATATTAGAAGCAGAGAGTTCTTAAAGCGTATAATAGCATTCACTCAGAATTGTCCAAACGCAGCTATTGCCAGAAACGTGTTTTTAACTCCTGTATCTACAGTAAGATTTAACTCACTTAGCTGAACAAACGCACAGCAGAACAGATTGAAGGTTACGTTGATTCTGTGTTTTAGGCAGAGTTTAACTGCTATTTCGTTATATGCGGGAATACTTCTGGAAAGGCCTGTTTTGACATTTCTTCACAGAAAGCGTTTCCAGACTTCCCCTTAAACACACGATTGTAACTCTGTAAGTTGAATGCACACCTTGACAACCATTTCGTTAGGTAGCTCCATTTTCGTTTTAGAAGGAGAGAGTTCTCCTTACAGCATATACTCCCATCCACTCAGGAATGTCCAAACGCAGCTCTTGATAGAAGCGTGTTTTTAACTCCTGAATCTAAAGGGAGATTTAACTCACTTAGTTGAACAAACGCACAGCAGAGCAGATTGAAAGATACGTTTCTGCTGTGTTTTAGGCAGAGATTTACTTCTATTTTGTTATATGCGGGAATACTACTGGAAAGGCCTGTTTTGAGATCTCTCCACAGAAAGCATTTCCAGACTTCCCCTTCAATACACGAGTTTAACTCTGTACGTTGAATGCACACATTGACAACCGTTCTGTTATGTAGCTCGGTTTTGGTTTTAGAAACATGGATTTCTCCTTACAGCATTTACTCCCATTCACTCAGGAATGTCCAAAAGGCAGCTCTTGCCAGAAACGTGTTTCTAATTCTTGAATCTAAAGGGAGATTTAACTCACTTAGCTGGACAAACGCACAGCAGAGAAGATTGAAGGATATGTTCCTTCTGTGCTCTAGGGAGAGTTTTACTGCTATTTCGTTATATGCGGGAATACTGCTGGTAATGCCTGTTTTGACATCTCTCCACAGAAAGCGTTTCCAGACTTTCCCTTCAACACAAGAAGTTTAATTTGTAAGTTGAATGCACACGTTGACAACTGTTCTGTTAGGTAGCGCCGTTTTGGTTTTAGAAGCCTAGATTTCTCATTACAGCATATATTCCCATTCACTTAGTAATGTCCAAAAGGCAGCTCTTGCCAGAAACGTGTTTCTAATTCTTGAATTTAAAGGCAGATTTAACTCACTTAACTGAACAAATGCACAGCAGATCAGATTGAAGTGTACGTTGCTTCTGAGTTTTAGGCAGAGTTTTACTGCTATTTCGTTATATGCGGGAACACAGCTGCAAAGGTCTGTTTTGAGATCTCTCACCAGAAAGCATTTCCAGACTTTCCCTTCAACACAAGAGTTTTACTCTGTAAGTTGAATGCACACATTGACAACCCTTCTGTTAGGTAGCTTCGTTTTGGTTTTAGAAGCAGAGAGTTCTTTTTTTTTTTTTGAGACGGAGTTTCACTCTTGTTACCCAGGCTGGAGTGCAATGGCGCGATCTCGGCTCACCGCAACCTCCGTCTCCTGGGTTCGGGCAATTCTCCTGCCACAGCTTCCTAAGCAACTGGGATTACAGGCATGAGCCACCATGCCCAGCTAATTTTTTTGTATTTTTAGTAGAGACGGGGTTTCACCATGTTGACCAGGATGGTCTCGATCTCTTGACCTCGTGATCCACCCGCCTCGGCCTCCGAAAGTGCTGAGATTACAGGCTTGAGCCACCGCGCCCAGCCTAGAAGCAGAGAGAGAGTTCTTAAAGCGTATACTCCCATTCACTCAGAATTGTCCAAACGCAGCTCTTGCCAGAAACTTGTTTCTAACTTTTAAATCTAAAGGGAGATTTAACTCACTTAGCTGAACAAATGCACAGCAGAGAAGATTGAAGGATATGTTCCTTCTGTGTTGTAGGCAGAGTTTCACTGCTATTACGTTATATGCGGGAATAGTGCTGGAAAGGCCTGTTTTGGGAACTCTCCACAAAAAACTTTTCCAGAATTTCCCTTCAACACATGAGGTTAACTCTGTAAGTTAAATGCACATTGACAACCATTCTGTTAGGTAGCCCCGTTTTGGTTTTAGAAGCAGAGAGTTCTTAAAGGGTGTACTCCCATTCACTCAGAATTGTCCAAACGCAGCTCTTGATAGAAGTGTGTTTTTAACTCCTGAATCTAAAGGGAGATGTAACTCACTTAGCTGAACAAACGCACAGCAGAGCAGATTGAAGGATATGTTCCTTCTGTGCTCTAGGAGAGT
>CM038393.1:136982948-136999307 GCA_021498475.1 Saguinus midas
GGAAGTCTGGAAATATGTTCAGTGGAGAGATCTCAAAACAGGCCTTTCAAGCAGTATTCCGCATATAATGAAATAGCAGTAAAACTCTGCCTAAAACACAGAAGCAACGTACCCTTCAATCTGATCTGCTGTGCATTTGTTCAGCTAAGTGAGTTAAATCTCCCTTTAGATTCAGGAGTTAGAAACAAGTTTCTGGCAAGAGCTGCCTTTGGACATTACTGAGTGAATGGGAATATATGCTGAAATGAGAAATCTAGGCTTCTAAAACCAAAACAATGCTACCTAACAGAATGGTTGTCAATGTGTGCATTCAATTAACAGAGTAAAACTCTTGTGTTGAAGTGAAAGTCTGGAAACACTTTCTGTGGAGAGATCTCAAAACAGGCCTTCAAAGCAGTATTCCCGCATATAACGAAATAGCAGTAAAACTCTGCCTAAAACACAGAAGCAACGTACCTTCAATCTGATCTGCTGTGCATTTGTTCAGCTAAGTGAGTTAAATCTACCTTTAGATTCAGGAGTTAGAAACATGTTTCTGGCAAGAGCTGCGTTTGGACATTACTGAGTGAATGGGAATATATGCTGTAATGAGAAATCTAGGCTTCTAAAACCAAAACGGAGCTACCTAACAGAACGGTTGTCAATGTGTACATTCAACTGTCAGAGTAAAACTCTTGTGTTGAAGGAAAGTCTGGAAACATTTTCTGTGGAGAGATCTCAAAACAGGCCTTAACAGCAGTATTCCCGCATATAACGAAATAGCAGTAAAACTCTCCCTAGAGCACAGAAGCAAACAATCCTTCAATCTACTCTGCTGTGTGTTTGTTCAGCTAAGTGAGTTAAATCTCCCTTTAGATTTAAAAGCTAGAAACAAGTTTCTGGCAAGAGCTGCGTGTGGACAATTCGGAGTGAATGGGAGTATACGCTTTAAGAACTCTCTGCTTCTAAAACCAAAACACAGCTACCTAACAGAAGGGTTGTCCATGTGTGCATTCAACTTACAGAGTAAAACTCTTGTGTTGAAGGGAAAGTCTGGAAATGCTTTCTGGGGAGAGATCTCAAAACATTCCTTTCCAGCAGTGTTCCCGCATATAATGAAATAGCAGTTAAATTCTGCCTAAAGCAAAGAAGAAACGCATCCTCCCATCTGCTCTGCTGTGCCTTTGTTCAGCTAAGTGAGTTAAATCTTCCTTTAGATTCAAGAATTAGAAACACGTTTCTGGCAAGAGCTGCCTTTTGGACATTCCTGAGTGAATGGGAGTAAATGCTGTAAGGAGAAATCCATGTTTCTAAAACCAAAATCGAGCTACATAAGAGAACGGTTGTCAATGTGTGCATTCAACGTACAGAGTTAAACTCGTGTGTTGAAGGGGAAGTCTGGAAACGCTTTCTGTGGAGAGATCTCAAAACAGGCCTTTCCAGTAGTATTCCCGCATATAAAAAAATAGAAGTAAAACTCTGCCTAAAACACAGCAGAAACGTATCCTTCAATCTGCTCTGCTGTGCGTTTGTTCAGCTAAGTGAGTTACATCTCCTTTAGATTCAGGAGTTAGAAACACGTTTCTGGCAAGAGCTGCATTTGGACATTTCTGAGTGAATGGGAGTATATGTTGTAAGGAGAACTCTCTGCTTCTAAAATCAAAACGGAGCTACCTAACAGAATGGTTGTTAATGTGCATTTAACTTACAGATTTAAACTCATGAGTTGAAGGGAAAGCCTGGAAATGTTTTTTGTGGAGAGTTCCCAACACAGGCCTTTCCAGCACTATTCCCGCATATAACGAAATAGCAGTGAAACTCTGCCTAAAACACAGAAGCAACGTATCCTTCAATCTTCTCTGATGTGCGTTTGTTCAGCTAAGTGAGTTAAATCTCCCTTTAGATTCAGGAGTTAGAAACACGTTTCTGGCAAGAGCTGCGTTTGGACATTCCTGAGTGAATGGGAGTATATGCTGTAAGGAGAACTCTCTCCTTCTAAAACCAAAATGGAGCTACCTAACTAAATGGTTGTCAAGGTGTGCATTCAATTTACAGAGTTACAATCGTGTGTTTAAGGGGAAGTCTGGAAACGCTTTCTGTGAAGAAATGTCAAAACAGGCCTTTCCAGAAGTATTCCCGCATATAACGAAATAGCAGTTAAACTCTGCCTAAAACACAGAATCAACGTAACCTTCAATCTGTTCTGCTGTGCGTTTGTTCAGCTAAGTGAGTTAAATCTTACTGTAGATCCAGGAGTTAAAAACACGTTTCTGGCAATAGCTGCGTTTGGACAATTCTGAGTGAATGCTATTATACGCTTTAAGAACTCTCTGCTTCTAATATCAACACGGAGCTACCTAACAGAATGGTTGTCAATGTGTGCATTCAACTTACAGAGTTAAACTCGTGTGTTGAAGGGGAAGTCTGGAAACGCTTTCTGTGGAGAGATCTCTAAACAGGCCTTTCAAGCAGTATTCCCGCATATAACGAAATAGCAGTTAAATTTTGCCTAAGACAGGGAAGCAACATATCCTTCAATCTGCTCTGCTGTGCCTTTGTTTGGCTAAGTGAGTTAAATCTCCGTTAAGATTCAAAAAATAGAAACACCTTTCTGGCAAGAGCTGCCATTAAACAATCCTGAGTAAATGGGACAATATGCTTTAATAAGAACTCTCTGCTTCTAAAACCAAAACAATGCTACGTAACAGAACGGTTGTCATTGTCTGCATTACACTTACAGAGTTAAACTCGTGTGGTGAATGGGAAGTCTGGAAACGCTTTCTATGGAGAGATCTCAAAACAGGCCTTTCCAGCAATATTCCCGCATATAAGGAAATAACAGTAAAATTCTGCCTAAAACGCAAAAGCAACGTATGTTTCAATCTACTCTGATGTGCGTTTGTTCAGTTAAGTGAGTTAAATCTGCCTTTAGATTCAGGAGTTAGAAACAAGTTTCTGGCAAAAGCTGCATTTGGACATTGCTGAGTGAATGGGAGTATATGCTGTAAGGAGAACTCTCTGCTTCTAAAACCAAAACGGAGCTACCTAACAGAATGGTTTTCAATGTGTGCATTGAATTTACAGAGTTAAACTCGTGTGTTGAAGGGGAAGTCTGGAAACACTTTCTGTGGAGAGATCTCAGAACAGGCCTTCAAAGCAGTATTCCCGCATATAACGAAATAGCAGTAAAACTCTGCCTAAAACACAGAAGCAACGTACCCTTCAATCTGATCTGCTGTGCATTTGTTCAGCTAAGTGAGTTAAATCTCCCTTTAGATTCAGGAGTTAGAAACATGTTTCTGGCAAGAGCTGCGTTTGGACATTACTGAGTGAATGTGAATATATGCTGTAATGAGAAATCTAGGCTTCTAAAACCAAAACAAAGCTACCTAAGAGAACGGTTGTCAATGTGTGCTTTCAACTTACAGAGTAAAACTCTTGTGTTGAAGGGAAAGTCTGGAAACGCTTTCTGTGGAGAGACCTCAAAACAGGCCTTACCAGCAGTATTCCCGCATATAACGAAATAGCAGTAAAACTGTCCCTAGAGCACAGAAGCAACCAATCCTTCAATCTACTCTGCTGTGCATTTGTTCAGCTAAGTGAGTAAACTCTCCCTTTAGATTTAAAAGTTACAAACAAGTTTCTGGCAAGAGCTGCGTTTGGACAATTCTGAGTGAATGGGAGTATAGGCTTTAAGAACCCTGTGCTTCTAAAACCAAAACAGAGCTACCTAACAGAATGGTTTTCAATGTGTGCATTGAATTTACAGAGTTAAACTCTTGTGTTGAAGGGTAAGTCTGGAAATATGTTCAGTGGAGAGATCACAAAACAGGCCTTCAGCAGTATTCCGCATATAACGAAATAGCAGTAAAACTCTGCCTAAAACACAGAAGCAACGTACCTTCAATCTGATCTGCTGTGCATTTGTTCAGCTAAGTGAGTTAAATCTCCCTTTAGATTCAGGAGTTAGAAACAAGTTTCTGGCAAGAGCTGCCTTTGGACATTACTGAGTGAATGGGAATATATGCTGAAATGAGAAATCTAGGCTTCTAAAACCAAAACAATGCTACCTAACAGAATGGTTGTCAATGTGTGCATTCAATTAACAGAGTAAAACCCTTGTGTTGTAGGGAAAGTCTGGAAACACTTTCTGTGGAGAGATCTCAAAACAGGCCTTAACAGCAGTATTCCCACATATAACGAAATAGCAGTAAAACTCTGCCTAAAACACAGAAGCAACCAATCCTTCAATCTACTCTGCTGTTCGTTTGTTCAGCTAAGTGAGTTAAATCTCTCTTTAGATTTAAAAGCTAGAAACAAGTTTCTGGCATGAGCTGCGTGTGGACAATTCGGAGTGAATGGGAGTATACGCTTTAAGAACTCTCTGCTTCTAAAACCAAAACACAGCTACCTAACAGAAGGGTTGTCAATGTGTGCATTCAACTTACAGAGTAAAACTCTTGTGTTGAAGGGAAAGTCTGGAAACGCTTTCTGTGGAGAGATCTCAAAACAGGCCTTTCCAGTAGTATTCCCGCATATAACAAAATAGAAGTAAAACTCTGCCTAAAACACAGGAGAACCTTTTCCTTCAATCTGCTCTGCTGTGCATTTGTTCAGCTAAGTGAGTTACATCTCCCTTTAGATTCAGGAGTTAGAGACACATTTCTGGCAAGAGCTGCATTTGGACATTTCTGAGTGAATGGGAGTATATGTTGTAAGGAGAACTCTCTGCTTCTAAAATCAAAACGGAGCTACCTAACAGAATGGTTGTCAATGTGCATTTAACTTACAGAGTTAAACTCATGTGTTGAAGGGAAAGTCTGGAAACGTTTTTTGTTGAGAGTTCCCAAAACAGGCCTTTCCAGCACTATTCCCGCATATAACGAAATAGCAGTGAAACTCTGCCTAAAACACAGAAGCAACATATCCTTCAATCTTCTCTGCTGTGCGTTTGTTCAGCTAAGTGAGTTAAATCTCCCTTTAGATTCAGGAGTTAAAAACACGCTTCTACCAAGAGCTGCGTTTGGACATTCCTGAGTGAATGGGAGTATATGCTGTAAGGAGAACTCTCTCCTTCTAAAACCAAAATGGAGCTACCTAACTAAATGGTTGTCAAGGTGTGTATTCAATTTACAGAGTTAAAATCGTGTGTTTAAGGGGAAGTCTGGAAACGCTTTCTGTGAAGAGATGTCAAAACAGGCCTTTCCAGAAGTATTCCCGCATATAACGAAATAGCAGTGAAACTCCGCCTAAAACACAGAAGCAACGTAACCTTCAATCTGTTCTGCTGTGCGTTTGTTCAGCTAAGTGAGTTAAATCTTACTGTAGATTCAGGAGTTAGAAACACATTTCTGGGAAGAGCTGAGTTTGGACAATTCTGAGTGAATGCTGTTATACGCTTTAAGAACTGTCTGCTTCTAATATACGACACGGAGATACCTAACAGAATGGTTGTCAATGTGTGCATTCAACTTACATAGTAAAACCCTTGTGTTGAAGGGGAAGTCTGGAAACGCTTTCTGTGGAGAGATCTCAAAACAGGCCTTTCCAGCAATATTCCCGCATATAACGAAACATCAGGAAAACTCTGCCTAAAACAGAAAAGCAACGTATGTTGCAATCTACTCTGATGTGCGTTTGTTCAGTTAAGTGAGTTAAATCTGCCTTTAGATTCAGGAGTTAGAAACAAGATTCTGGCAAGAGCTGCGTTTGGACTTTGCGGAGTGAATGGGAATATATGCTGTAAGGAGAACTCTCTGCTTCTAAAACCAAAACGGAGCTACCTAAAAGAATGGTTTTCAATGTGTGCATTGAATTTACAGAATTAAACTCGTGTGTTGAAGGGGAAGTCTGGAAACATTTTCTGTGGAGAGATCTCAAAACAGGCCTTCAAAGCAGCATTCCCGCATATAATGAAATAGCAGTAACACTCTGCCTAAAACACAGAAGCAACTTACCCTTCAATCTGATCTGGTGTGCATTTGTTCAGCTAAGTGAGTTAAATCTCCCTTTAGATTCAGGAGTGAGAAACATGTTTCTGGAAAGAGCTGCGTTTGGACATTACTGAGTGAATGGGAATATATGCTGTGATGAGAAATCTAGGCTTCTAAAACCAAAACGGAGCTACCTAGCAGAACTGTTGTCAATGTGTGCATTCAACTTACAGAGTAAAACTCTTGTGTTGAAGGGACAGTGTGGAAACGCTTTCTGTGGAGAGATCTCAAAACAGGCTTTACCAGCAGTATTCCCGCATATAACGAAATAGCAGTAAAACTCCCCCTAGAGCACAAAAGCAACCAATCTTTCAATCTACTCTGCTGTGCGTTTGTTCAGCTAAGTGAATTAAATCTCCCTTTAGATTAAAAAGTTAGAAACAAGTTTCTGGCAAGAGCTGCGTTTGGACAATTCTGAGTGAATGGGAGTACACCCTTTAAGAACTCTCTGCTTCTAAAACCAAAACGAAGCTACCTAACAGAAGGGTTGTCAATGTGTGCATTAAGCTTACTTAGTAAAACCCTTGTGTTGAAGGGAAAGTCTGGAAATGCTTTCTGGGGAGAGATCTCAAAACAGGCCTTTCCAGTAGTATTCCTGCATATAACAAAATAGAAGTAAAACTCGGCCTAAAACACAGCAGAAATGTATCCTTCAATCTGCTCTGCTGTGCGTTTGTTCAGCTAAGTGAGTTACATCTCCCTTTAGATTCAGGAGTTAGAGACACATTTCTAGCAAGAGCTGCATTTGGACATTTCTGAGTGAATGGGAGTATATGTTGTAAGGAGAACTCTCTGCTTCTAAAATCAAAACGGGGCTACCTAACAGAATGGTTGTCAATGTGCATTTAACTTACAGAGTTAACCTCATGTGTTGAAGGGAAAGTCTGGAAATGCTTTCTGTGGAGAGATCTCAAAACAGGCCTTTCCAGCACTATTCCCGCATATAACGTAATAGCAGTGAAACTCTGCCTACAACACAGAAGGAACATATCCTTCAATCTTCTCTGCTGTGCATTTGTTCAGCTAAGTGAGTTAAATCTCCCTTTAGATTTAAAAGTTAGAAACAAGTTTCTGGCAAGAGCTGCGTTTGGACAATTCTGAGTGAATGGGAGTATACGCTTTAAGAACTCTCTCTCTGCTTCTAAAACCAAAATGGAGCTACCTAACAGAAGGTTGTCAATGTGTGCATTCAACTTACAGAGTTAAACTCGTGTGGTGAATGGGAAGTCTGGAAACGCTTTCTATGGAGAGATCTCAAAACAGACCTTTGCAGCTGTGTTCCGCATATAACGTAATAGCAGTGAAACTCTGCCTAAAACACAAAAGCAACGTATGTTTCAATCTACTCTGCTGTGCATTTGTTCAGCTAAGTGAGTTAAATCTGCCTTTAAATTCAAGAATTAGAAACACGTTTCTGGCAAGAGCTGCCTTTTGGACATTACTAAGTGAATGGGAATATATGCTGTAAGGAGAGCTCTCTGCTTCTAAAATCAGAACCGAGCTACCTAACAGAACGGTTGTCATTGTGTGCATTACACTTACAGAGTTAACCTCATGTGTTGAAGGAAAGTCTGGAAACACTTTCTGTGGAGAGACCTCAAAACAGGCCTTCAAAGCAGTATTCCGCATATAACAAAATAGAAGTAAAACTCTGCCTAAAACACAGAAGCAACGTACCTTCAATCTGATCTGGTGTGCATTTGTTCAGCTAAGTGAGTTAAATCTTACTGTAGATTAAGAAGTTAGAAACACGTTTCTGGCAAGAGCTGCGTTTGGACATTGCTGAGTGAATGGGAGTAAATGCTGTAAGGAGAACTCTCTGCTGCTAAAATCAAAATGGGGCTACCTAACAGAACGGTTGTCATTGTGTGCATTACACTTACAGAGTTAACCTCATGTGTTGAAGGAAAGTCTGGAAACGCTTTCTGTGGAGATCTCAAAACAGGCCTTCAAAGCAGTATTCCGCATATAACAAAATAGAAGTAAAACTCTGCCTAAAACACAAAAGCAACGTATGTTTCAATCTACTCTGATGTGCGTTTGTTCAGCTAAGTGAGTTAAATCTTACTGTAGATTAAGAAGTTAGAAACACGTTTCTGGCAAGATCTGCGTATAGACAGTGCTGAAGGAATGGGCATATATGCTGTAAGGAGAGCTCTCTGCTTCTAAAACCAAAACAGAGCTACCTAACAGAAGGTTGTCAATGTGCATTCAACTTACATAGTAAAACCGTTGTGTTGAAGGAAAGTCTGGAAACACTTTCTGTGGAGAGACCTCAAAACAGGCCTTTCAGCAGTATTCCGCATATAACGTAATAGCAGTGAAACTCTGCCTAAAACTCAGAAGCAACGTATCCTTCAATCTGATCTGCTGTGCATTTGTTCAGTTAAGTGAGTTAAATCTGCCTTTAAATTCAAGAATTAGAAACACGTTTCTGGCAAGAGCTGCCTTTTGGACATTACTAAGTGAATGGGAATATATGCTGTAATGAGAAATCTAGGCTTCTAAAACCAAAACGGCGCTACCTAACAGAACAGTTGTCAACGTGTGCATTCAACTTACAAATTAAACTTCTTGTGTTGAAGGGAAAGTCTGGAAACGCTTTCTGTGGAGAGATGTCAAAACAGGCATTACCAGCAGTATTCCCGCATATAACGAAATAGCAGTAAAACTCCCCCTAGAGTACAGAAGCAACCAATCTTTCAATCTATTCTGCTGTGCGTTTCTTCAGCTAAGTGAGTTAAATCTTACTGTAGATTAAGAAGTTAGAAACACGTTTCTGGCAAGAGCTGCATTTGGACAATTCTGAGTGAATGCGTGTATATGCTTTAAGAACCCTCTGCTTCTAATATCAACACGGAGCTACTTAACAGAATGGTTGTCAATGTGTGCATTCAACTTAAAGAATTAAACTCGTGTGTTGAAGGAGAAGTCTGGAAACCCTTTCTGTGGAGAGATCTCAAAACAGGCCTTTCAAGCAGTATTCCCGCATATAACGGAAAGCAGTTAAATTTTGCCTAAGACACAGAAGCAACGTATCCTTCAATCTGCTCTGCTGTGCCTTTGTTTGGCTAAGTGAGTTAAATCTCCGTTAAGGTGCAGGAAATAGAAACACGTTTCTGGCAAGAGCTGCGATTAAACAATCCTGAGTAAATGGGACAATATGCTTTAATAAGAACTCTCTGCTTCTAAAACCAAAACAATGCTACGTAACAGAACGGTTGTCATTGTGTGCATTACACTTACAGAGTTAAACTCGTGTGGTGAATGGGAAGTCTGGAAACGCTTTCTATGGAGAGATCTCAAAACAGGCCTTTCCAGCAATATTCCCGCATATAACGAAATATCATTAAAACTCTGCCTAAAACACAAAAGCAACGTATGTTTCAATCTACTCTGATGTGCGTTTGTTCAGTTAAGTGAGTTAAATATGCCTTTAGATTCAGGAGGTAGAAAGAAGTTTCTGGCAAGATCTGCGTATAGACAGTGCTGAAGGAATGGGCATATATGCTGTAAGGAGAGCTCTCTGCTTCTAAAATCAGAACCGAGCTACCTAACAGAATGGTTTTCAATGTGTGCATTGAATTTACAGAATTAAACTCGTGTGTTGAAGGGGAAGTCTGGAAACATTTTCTGTGGAGAGATCTCAAAACAGGCCTTCAAAGCAGTATTCCCGCATATAACGAAATAGCAGTAAAACTCTGCCTAAAACACAGAAGCAACGTACACTTCCATCTGATCTGGTGTGCATTTGTTCAGCTAAGTGGGTTAAATCTCCCTTTAGAATCAGGAGTTAGAAACATGTTTCTGGCAAGAGCTGCGTTTGGACATTTCTGAGTGAATGGGAATATATGCTGTAATGAGAAATCTAGGCTTCTAAAACCAAAACGGAGCTACTTAACAGAACTGTTGTCAATGTGTGCATTCAACTTACAGAGTAAAACTCTTGTGTTGAAGGGAAAGTCTGGAAACGCTTTCTTTGGAGAGATCTCAAAACAGGCCTTACCAGCAGTATTCCCGCATATAAGAAAATAGCAGTAAAACTCCCCCTAGAGCACAGAAGCAACCAATCTTTCAATCTATTCTGCTGTGCGTTTGTTCAGCTAAGTGAGTTAAATCTCCCTTTAGATTTAAAAGTTAGAAACAAGTTTCTGGCAAGAGCTGCGTTTGGACAATTCTGAGTGAATGGGAGTATACACTTTAAGAACTCTCTGCTTCTAAAACCAAAACGAAGCTACCTAACAAAAGTGTTGTCAATGTGTGCATTCAACTTACATAGTAAAACCGTTGTGTTGAAGGGAAAGTCTGGAAATGCTTCCTGGGGAGAGATCTCAAAACAGGCCTTACCAGTAGTATTCCAGCATATAACAAAATAGAAGTAAAATTCTGCCTAAAACACAGCAGAAATGTATCCTTCAATCTGCTCTGCTGTGCATTTGTTCAGCTAAGTGAGTTACATCTCCCTTGAGATTCAGGAGTTAGAGACACATTTCTGGCAAGAGCTGCATTTGGACATTTCTGAGTGAATGGGAGTATATGTTGTAAGGAGAACTCTCTGCTGCTAAAATCAAAATGGGGCTACCTAACAGAACGGTTGTCAATGTGCATTTAACTTACAGAGTTAAACTCATGTGTTGAAGGGGAAGTCTGGAAACGCTTTCTGTGGAGAGACCTCAAAACAGGCCTTACCAGCAGTATTCCCGCATATAACGAAATAGCAGTAAAACTCTGCCTAAAACACAGAAGCAACGTACCCTTCAATCTGATCTGCTGTGCATTTGTTCAGCTAAGTGAGTTACATCTCCCTTTAGATTCAGGAGTTAGAAACAAGATTCTGGCAAGAGCTGCCTTTGGACATTACTGAGTGAATGGGAATATATGCTGAAATGAGAAATCTAGGCATCTACAACCAAAACAATGCTACCTAACAGAATGGTTGTCAATGTGTGCATTCAATTAAGAGAGTAAATCTCTTGTGATGTAGGGAAAGTCTGGAAACACTTTCTGTTGAGAAATCTCAAAACAGGCCTTAACAGCAGTATTCCCGAATATAACGAAATAGCAGTAAAACTCTCCCTAGAGCACAGAAGCAACCAATCCTTCAATCTACTCTGCTGTGTGTTTGTTCAGCTAAGTGAGTTAAATCTCCCTTTAGATTTAAAAGTTAGAAACAAGTTTCTGGCATGAGCTGCGTGTGGACAATTCGGAGTGAATGGGAGTATACGCTTTAAGAACTCTCTGCTTCTAAAACCAAAACACAGCTACCTAACAGAAGGGTTGTCAATGTGTGCATTCAACTTACAGAGTAAAACTCTTGTGTTGAAGGGAAAGTCTGGAAATGCTTTCTGGGGAGAGATCTCAAAACATTCCTTTCCAGCAGTGTTCCCGCATATAATGAAATAGCAGTTAAATTCTGCCTAAAGCAAAGAAGGAACGTATCCTCCCATCTGCTCTGCTGTGCCTTTGTTCAGCTAAGTGAGTTAAATCTCCTTTAGATTCAGGAGTTAGAAACACGTTTCTGGCAAGAGCTGCCTTTTGGACATTCCTGAGTGAATGGGAGTAAATGCTGTAAGGAGAAATCCATGTTTCTAAAACCAAAATCGAGCTACATAAGAGAACGGTTGTCAATGTGTGCATTCAACGTACAGAGTTAAACTCGTGTGTTGAAGGGGAAGTCTGGAAACGCTTTCTGTGGAGAGATCTCAAAACAGGCCTTTCCAGTAGTATTCCCGCATATAATGAAATAGCAGTTAAATTCTGCCTAAAGCAAAGAAGGAACGTATCCTCCCATCTGCTCTGCTGTGCCTTTGTTCAGCTAAGTGAGTTAAATCTCCCTTTAGATTCAGGAGTTAGAAACACGTTTCTGGCAAGAGCTGCCTTTGGACATTCCTGAGTGAATGGGAGTAAATGCTGTAAGGAGAAATCCATGTTTCTAAAACCAAAATCGAGCTACATAAGAGAACGGTTGTCAATGTGTGCATTCAACGTACAGAGTTAAACTCGTGTGTTGAAGGGGAAGTCTGGAAACGCTTTCTGTGGAGAGATCTCAAAACAGGCCTTTCCAGTAGTATTCCCGCATATAAAAAAATAGAAGTAAAACTCTGCCTAAAACACAGCAGAAACGTTTCCTTCAATCTGCTCTGCTGTGCGTTTGTTCAGCTAAGTGAGTTACATCTCCTTTAGATTCAAGAATTAGAAACACGTTTCTGGCAAGAGCTGCATTTAGACATTTCTGAGTGAATGGGAGTATATGTTGTAAGGAGAACTCTCTGCTTCTAAAATCAAAACGGAGCTACCTAACAGAATGGTTGTCAATGTGCATTTAACTTACAGAGTTAAACTCGTGTGTTGAAAGGGAAGTCTGGAAACGCTTTCTGTGGAGAGATCTCAAAACAGGCCTTTCCAGCACTATTCCCGCATATAACGAAATAGCAGTGAAACTCTGCCTAAAACACAGAAGCAACATATCCTTCAATCTTCTCTGCTGTGCGTTTGTTCAGCTAAGTGAGTTACATCTCCCTTTAGATTCAGGAGTTAGAGACACATTTCTGGCAAGAGCTGCATTTGGACATTTCTGAGTGAATGGGAGTATATGTTGTAAGGAGAACTCTCTGCTTCTAAAATCAAAACGGAGCTACCTAACAGAATGGTTGTCAATGTGCATTTAACTTACAGAGTTAAACTCATGTGTTGAAGGGAAAGCCTGGAAACGTTTTTTGTGGAGAGTTCCCAACACAGGCCTTTCCAGCACTATTCCCGCATATAACGAAATAGCAGTGAAACTCTGCCTAAAACACAGAAGCAACATATCCTTCAATCTGCTCTGCTGTGCGTTTGTTCAGCTAAGTGAGTTAAATCTCCCTTTAGATTCAGGAGTTAAAAACACGCTTCTACCAAGAGCTGCGTTTGGACATTCCTGAGTGAATGGGAGTATATGCTGTAAGGAGAACTCTCTCCTTCTAAAACCAAAATGGAGCTACCTAACAGAATGGTTGTCAATGTGTGCATTCAATTTACAGAGTTACAATCGTGTGTTTAAGGGGAAGTCTGGAAACGCTTTCTGTGAAGAAATGTCAAAACAGGCCTTTCCAGAAGTATTCCCGCATATAACGAAATAGCAGTTAAACTCTGTCTAAAACACAGAATCAACGTAAACTTCAATCTGTTCTGCTGTTCGTTTGTTCAGCTAAGTGAGTTAAATCTTACTGTAGATTCAGGAGTTAAAAACACGTTTCTGGCAAGAGCTGCGTTTGGACAATTCTGAGTGAATGGGAGTATACGCTTTAAGAACTCTCTGCTTCTAATATCAACACGGAGCTACCTAACAGAATGGTTGTCAATGTGTGCATTCAACTTAAAAGAGTTAAACTCGTGTGTTGAAGGGGAAGTCTGGAAACGCTTTCTGTGGAGAGATCTCAAAACAGGCCTTTCAAGCAGTATTCCCGCATATAACGAAATAGCAGTTAAATTTTGCCTAAGACAGGGAAGCAACATATCCTTCAATCTGCTCTGCTGTGCCTTTGTTTGGCTAAGTGAGTTAAATCTCCGTTAAGATTCAAAAAATAGAAACACCTTTCTGGCAAGAGCTGCCATTAAACAATCCTGAGTAAATGGGACAATATGCTTTAATAAGAACTCTCTGCTTCTAAAACCAAAACAAAGCTACCTAACAGAATGGTTGTCAATGTGTGCATTCAACTTAAAGAGTTAAACTCGTGTGTTGAAGGGGAAGTCTGGAAACGCTTTCTATGGAGAGATCTCAAAACAGGCCTTTCCAGCAATATTCCCGCATATAAGGAAATAACAGTAAAATTCTGCCTAAAACGCAAAAGCAACGTATGTTTCAATCTTCTCTGATGTGCGTTTGTTCAGCTAAGTGAGTTAAATCTGCCTTTAGATTCAGGAGTTAGAAACAAGTTTCTGGCAAGAGCTGCATTTGGACATTGCTGAGTGAATGGGAGTATATGCTGTAAGGAGAACTCTCTGCTTCTAAAACCAAAACGGAGCTACCTAACAGAATGGTTTTCAATGTGTGCATTGAATTTACAGAGTTAAACTCGTGTGTTGAAGGGGAAGTCTGGAAACACTTTCTGTGGAGAGATCTCAAAACAGGCCTTCAAAGCAGTATTCCCGCATATAACGAAATAGCAGTAAAACTCTGCCTAAAACACAGAAGCAACGTACCCTTCAATCTGATCTGCTGTGCATTTGTTCAGCTAAGTGAGTTAAATCTCCCTTTAGATTCAGGAGTTAGAAACATGTTTCTGGCAAGAGCTGCGTTTGGACATTACTGAGTGAATGTGAATATATGCTGTAATGAGAAATCTAGGCTTCTAAAACCAAAACAAAGCTACCTAACAGAATGGTTGTCAATGTGTGCATTCAACTTACAGAGTAAAACTCTTGTGTTGAAGGGAAAGTCTGGAAACGCTTTCTGTGGAGAGACCTCAAAACAGGCCTTACCAGCAATATTCCGCATATAAAAAATAGAAGTAAAACTCTGCCTAAAACACAGAAGCAACCTATCCTTCAATCTTCTCTGCTGTGCATTTGTTCAGCTAAGTGAGTTAAATCTCCCTTTAGATTCAGGAGTTAGAAACAAGTTTCTGGCAAGAGCTGCGTTTGGACAATTCTGAGTGAATGGGAGTATATGCTGTAAGGAGAACTCTCTGCTTCTAAAACCAAAACAAAGCTACCTAACAGAATGGTTGTCAATGTGTGCTTTCAACTTACAGAGTAAAACTCTGCCTAAAACACAGAAGCAACGTATCCTTCAATCTTCTCTGATGTGCGTTTGTTCAGCTAAGTGAGTTACATCTCCTTTAGATTCAGGAGTTAGAGACACATTTCTGGCAAGAGCTGCATTTAGACATTTCTGAGTGAATGGGAGTAAATGCTGTAAGGAGAACTCTCCTTCTAAAACCAAAACGGAGCTACCTAACAGAACGGTTGTCAATGTGTGCATTCAATTAACAGAGTAAAACTCTTGTGTTGAAGGAAGTCTGGAAACGCTTTCTGTGGAGATCTCAAAACAGGCCTTTCAGCAGTATTCCGCATATAAGGAAATAACAGTAAAATTCTGCCTAAAGCAAAGAAGAAACGCATCCTCCCATCTGCTCTGCTGTGCGTTTGTTCAGCTAAGTGAGTTAAATCTTACTGTAGATCCAGGAGTTAAAAACACGCTTCTACCAAGAGCTGCGTTTGGACATTCTGAGTGAATGCTATTATACGCTTTAAGAACTCTCTGCTTCTAAAACCAAAACGGAGCTACCTAACAGAAGGGTTGTCCATGTGTGCATTCAACTTACAGAGTTAAACGCGTGTGCTGAAGGGAAGTCTGGAAATGCTTTCTGTGGAGAGACCTCAAAACAGGCCTTTCCAGTAGTATTCCGCATATAACGAAATAGCAGTAAAACTCTCCCTAGAGCACAGAAGCAACCAATCCTTCAATCTACTCTGATGTGCGTTTGTTCAGCTAAGTGAGTTAAATCTCCGTTAAGATTCAAAAATAGAAACACCTTTCTGGCAAGAGCTGCATTTAGACATTTCTGAGTGAATGGGAGTATAGGCTTTAAGAACCCTGTGCTTCTAAAACCAAAACGAGCTACCTAACAGAAGGGTTGTCCATGTGTGCATTCAATTTACAGAGTTAAACGCGTGTGCTGAAGGGAAGTCTGGAAACGCTTTCTGTGGAGAGATCTCAAAACAGGCCTTTCCAGCAGTATTCCGCATATAACGAAATAGCAGTAAAACTCTCCCTAGAGCACAGAAGCAACCAATCCTTCAATCTACTCTGATTTGCGTTTGTTCAGCTAAGTGAGTAAACTCTCCCTAGAGCACAGAAGCAACCAATCCTTCAATCTACTCTGCTGTGCGTTTGTTCAGCTAAGTGAGTTACATCTCCCTTTAGATTCAGGAGTTAGAGACACATTTCTGGCAAGAGCTGCGTGTGGACAATTCGGAGTGAATGGGAGTATACGCTTTAAGAACTCTCTGCTTCTAAAACCAAAACGAGCTACCTAACAGAAGGGTTGTCCATGTGTGCATTCAATTTACAGAGTTAAACGCGTGTGCTGAAGGGAAGTCTGGAAACATTTTCTGTGGAGAGATCTCAGAACAGGCCTTCAAAGCAGCATTCCGCATATAACGAAATAGCAGTGAAACTCTGCCTAAAACACAGAAGCAACGTATCCTTCAATCTGCTCTGCTGTGCGTTTGTTCAGCTAAGTGAGTAAACTCTCCCTTTAGATTCAGGAGTTAGAGACACATTTCTGGCAAGAGCTGCGTTTGGACATTCCTGAGTGAATGGGAGTATAGGCTTTAAGAACCCTGTGCTTCTAAAACCAAAACGGAGCTACCTAACAGAACGGTTGTCAATGTGTGCTTT